>VZRQ01009270.1:80697-129339 GCA_013397975.1 Machaerirhynchus nigripectus | reverse complement strand
TCCTTTCCCCCTTTCCTTTCCCCCTTTTCTTTTCCTTTTCCTTTCCCCCTTTCCCCTTTTTCTCTCATTTTTCTTTTTCCTTTATTACCATAAAGTTATTACCCATAGTTATTATATCCTATTACCATAGGATATAGTACCGGAGAGAGAGGGGAGCGGAGCCGAGGTGCCTGGAGAAGATAACTCTGACCCTTCAATCGTGCGCGTATTAAATAAGAAACCCTTATAACAGATGCCAGACCTATGGCTCTCCTCTGAGAAACCCCACCAGGTTCGGATAGCGCAGAACAACTCCTGAGCGCCGGAGTAACTGAGCAGCACCACACACACCCCCGTCCCCTCCTCTGATGTGTTCCACGCCAGCTCCGAGGCTCCATCCCTGCAGCACCCCCGGCTGCAGCACCCCCGGCTGCAGCACCCCCGGCTGCAGCACCCCCGGCTGCAGCACCCCCGGCTGCAGCACCAGCGCTCGTGTACCGAGGCCGTGGGCGCACCTCGGTCTGTGCCGCTGGCATCTCGTGAGGGGAAAGGGAAGGGAGAAACCTTTGATCTTTGCCTGATGGAGGAGATCTTGGTTTAACGAGCTGTTTGTGTTAATACGATTAATGCAAGTGCGCTCCAGCACTTGGCTAATGACTGCTTCGGCTCTCTTTTATTTCTTTTGTCTTCGCTCCTTTTCTGTTTTCAAAAGGTGACAGGGGCCTTTTTGAAAGCTGTTTGAAAGCTGTTTGAAAGCCGGCGAGCCTCCCTGGCTGTAGCAGGCCTCTGGCTGATTCAGTTTTGAATGCTCTGGGTATGGGAAAGTGCTCAGGGTGGCAATTGTTGCATGGGGGCTTTATTTAACCAGGCAAATTAGATAGAGCCCACTCGCCTGTTAGCTAGCCGGTTAATTCACTCAGTTCACTGGATCTGGTCCTAGCAGAAAGGGAGGGTTTTTGTTAAAAAGTATTTTATTGAAACAGAAAATTCTGGTTTTGTAAGAAAACGCCCCATTTCAGAGCAGCCAGTCTGTGTTTTTGGTGATGCTCTCTGAGGCTGTTGTTACCCCCGGAACCCCGTCCCGAGGAGTGTAGTGGTTCTTGTCAGACTCCGGCTGTTGCTGGGTTCTTGCTTTGCCTGGGAGGGCTCAGACGGGTGTTTTACATCCCTGACTCCAGCGCTCAGCCCGCCGAGGCCCGGTGAATTATGCTGGCTATGCGTGTGGCTTGGGGGCAAGGAGTTGGTTGTGTTATTCATAGGCGCTCCCTTCCAGCGTGCCAAGGAGCAAACTGGGTACTTGTCTGCAAAGGCAATTATTTCACAAGAAAGTTGCTGTAGGGAGCAGCAGGAGCCAACATGGTTAATAGAAAAGATTTCCCTTATCCATTTTTTTTTTCTTCTTATCTCTCTCTCGGCGTGTACGTCCCTCTTTAAACCATCTTTCAGCCTGATCTTGCTTCTGAAATAGGTTTGCTGCTCCTGGGAAATGTGACCTGCATCAGGTTATTGCAGGCTGCCACAGCCGGTGAGCAGCAGGCAGCAGACCACTCTCCCAGCCTTGGGGAGTGTCCTACTGCCGAGTCTGGGGGCCAAATGACAGCTCCCAAAATCTGACGGTCCCTCGCAGGCTGTGATTCAGCTTCTCCCCGGTCATCCAGGCATTGGGGGGCACACGGGAAGAAAAGACTTGGCTGTGTGAAGGCTGGGCTTGGTGTTTTCTCTTTTTAGAGGCAGGCAGTGCTTCTAGCTGGCCTTGGATTTAAAATTTAAAAACAGAAACAGTTTGATTGAGCTGAGGTTCTGCCATGAGGCTCCCACAGTGGTAACTGGCATCACTTGTTGGTGACATAGGGCACAAACTTTGTCCTATTACTTCAGGTACTGTTGTCCACTAGGTACTGTGCACATCTTTGGGTACGTTGCAGGAGCTGTTGTGTAATAAGAGAGGGTCTGCTCAGGAAATACTACCTGTCTGACCTCCCCATGCCCTCTTCTGTGAATTCCTGACAGCAGCAGTAGTGGCGTGTCAGTGCCCGTCACCCAAAGCTGCTCTGGGCACCGTCCATCATCACCAATAATGCAGTTTTTACAGACTGGAGGTTCTTTAAATCATCATGTGTAGCCTCTCTCTGTGGGCACAGCCAGCCTGGGGAGAGGACCCTTGTTTCTTCTATTCCACTTGAGTCCTTGTGGGCTGTGGCAGAAGGCTGAGAGGGAGGTGCAGAAGAAGGGCACAGCAATTAGGGGTCTTGACCTGGGAGGCTGCAGCTCGGACTGAGTAACACTTAACCCTGTGCAGGGTCAGGCTGAAGTGACCTGTAAACAACCCGGGGTGTTCATTACAGCTGCCAGGACCGGGCCTGTTACATCACTGAAAATGGTGTGCCGGGAGTTTTTCTGGATCTGCTGGAGCTGAGCGAGCACAGTTTTGGAATTGTCAGATCTGTGTTTTGGGCACGCTTTCATCGTGTCTCCATGGCTACAGCAGGCAGTTTGCTCCCCTAAATGGTGGCTCCCAGGGATTCCTCTCCCAAGGTTTGGGTCTGTGTACGCTCAGGATGCACCAGCAGGGCTGCTGAAGCAATGCTGTCCTTGCTCTATTCTGATGAACACAGCCTTATGACTCACAAAAAGTTAATGACTTCAGCCCAAGGAGCTACAGCAGTGGTAAACTTGGGCTCTAGGTGTATCATCCTCCTTCTGAACAGCACAGCTTAAACAGCAAAGCAGGGAGATGGGCTTTGCAGTCGGGATACTCGCACTGTGGTCCTGCAGCTGGGAGCTGCCTGCCACTGAAAGCATGAAACCCCAAATTAGGAAATAATGGAAATACACCTGGAGTGCAGGCTGGTGTGGGGCAGCGTGGGTCAGTCAGGGGATGATCATGAACGGTGGTGTTTGGTTTTATAAGAGGTGTTTTGTGCGTGTTTGGCGTGAGCAGGAGAAACAGCTGCTCCATCCTTCATCTCCCGTTCTCTTCCACCCAGGGAGCGCATGGAGTTACTGGAAGAAGCCAGGAAGATGGAAATGGCAAAGTTCCGCTACATCCTTCCTGTGTACGGCATCTGCAAGGAGCCGGTGGGCTTGGTCATGGAGTACATGGAGACGGGGTCTCTGGAAAAGCTCCTGGCTTCCGAGCCTCTGCCCTGGGAGCTGCGCTTCCGCATCATCCACGAGACAGCGGTGGGGATGAACTTCCTGCACTGCATGTCCCCTCCGCTGCTCCACCTGGACCTCAAGCCCGCAAACATCCTGCTGGATGCCCACTACCACGTCAAGGTACGCACCAGACGCTGTGCCAGGGACCCACCTTTGGATATTCCCCCACGGTTCCTGCCAGATGCAAGAAGCCTGAGAGAAACCAGCAGCATTCCTTTAGAATTAGAGAAATGCCCACTGACCCAAATTAAAATCCTCCCAAATAGAGCCCTTAAATAAATCCATCTGGTTTATGCAGCTTTTTGGTACCTAAATTTGGTTAGGGAACTTGTGAGAGCCCCCCTGAAATTATACAAGGATGTAGTGAACTCTGTAATGGGTCCTGCTACGAATTTCCCTGCAACAGGGTCATGAGAACAGGGAGAGAAAGGAGGTGTGAACCTCTAAATCCTCTTTGCTGCTTCCGCAGTTGCTGTGGTTGCCTTGTTCTAGGTCTTTGTCTGCACCTCTAAATGCACAGATCTCATTTACAGCTGGAGTCTGGAGAAGCCTTCCCAGAGGCAACTCATTTCCATTTGCTCAGAGCGTGTACAGTGAGGAAGTGTCTCTGTCCTGACTGTTCATGCATACCAGAGGTCACCGAAAGGAATTTTTTTGTGGCTGTAACAGCATGAAATTTCTTTTCGTTATCCATTTCCAGAGGAAGCTGGCAAACTTGTTAGCCTTCTCTGCTGGAGGTTCTGTTTTGAGAGCTGGACTTGCTTTCTCAACTTTGTTTTGAGGGAGGAAAGAGACTGAAATACAGTTTTCCCCCTGTTTTTTTAGTGTTCAATTATTTTTGTTTTAGCAGTGCCATATCCATCTGCTCCCTGTTTTCCTGGCCCCCTCACTAATTAAGTGGCTTTGGTCTTGCCTGCACCATTCTAAATATGAAGTTTTCATTAGATAAAGACAGATCTCCTGATGTCATGAGAGGGTTGGAGCCATAAGAGGTGTGTGCCACTAATGAAATCACACCTGTGACGGTCTCAGATTTTTTACTAGGCCTCTCAGTGATTAATTTCTTAGAAGGATTTTCTTTCTGAGGTAGGAGGCATCTACAGGTGGTCATGCTATTATGACCAGAGCATCAGGATTTGAAATGTTCAAAGTCTCTTCTCACACACTGGTGCTGAGAGGCCTTTGCTAAGTATTTATTTACTTAAAAGTTCATGCTGGCTTGCATAACTTCTTAAATTCCTAATTCTTGACTCATCCATGAGCCAAGATAGGAAGGCTGTGTTTTTCTCACTGTTTCAGGAGGTTGAAGGGCCTGATGTTCTGCCTGCTGCACACCCTATATCTGGGTGGTGATGTAACACAAGGGGGCAAAGTGCAAAATGTACAAAAATAAAAAAGTCTCTTGGTGAGGTCACTGCTGATGTCCCTGAACTGTTGCTCCTGTATGAAACACATAAAAGTCTTCAGGCCCTTTCCATGGAGTTCAGAAAGGAATGGTCTACTCCAAACCTTTTCCAGCCAGCAGGCTTTTACATCCAGAGGCATCTTGGAAACCCCTCCAAGAAGGAAAGCAGGCATAGGAACCTATATGCAAAATCAGAGATGAACATACTCTGTGAGGTGCCTTCGCTTTAAATATGTGGCCCCAAACCTTCTTTTTGTGTGACGTGACATTTATAATTAAATGTCAGACCCTGCAGCTCGATTTAATGTGCATTTTCTTGCTGGAAGGCTAATGGAGCTGCTGATTGAAGTGTTTTTAAATGTCAGCATTAATTTAGTAGGTGACCTGTCCCTAATAGAGTCCTAAGGTGAGTGAAGAGATGTTGCAGGCTGCAAAAGAAGAGTTTGGAGGTAGGGAGGACTTGCATAAACTGTTTGCCCTTGAGCCAGGAAACAGTCAGTCTTCCAGTGGAGAGCATTAGAAACGCTGCTGTGCCATCCTGCAGTTAAATGCAAACACACCCTGCTGCTTTTACGAGCACCGTGCTCACTGCAAAGCCCTGAGTGGGGCTGGTGACTAAGGCAGCGCTGCTGTACAGAACTTATCATCAAGTGGGTGCCTCCATATCATAAAGCCCTGTGCATTACATAAGCGTGTGCTGAATTTTGTTCTTGGGAGGGTAATTAGGAGGATGGGATTAGCCTGAGCAGGGATCCAGAGAGACAGATATGGATGTTACCAAAGGTATGTTGGGGGATTCCCTGGTGATTTTCAGTATTTGTGTGTAACATGGAAAGCTCAAGGTAAAGCTTTGCTGTTTTTTGGAAGATGGATGTAACCATCCTCCCTTGTGAGTTGGTGGTGGGAGCTCCCTTCCCTGCAGTGTCCTGCTCCATCTTGTTTGCCTTAAACACTCTGATTTCCTTGGCAGGATTATTCCATACCCGGGCAGGCTTTGCTAGCAGGGATCAGCCTGCATTTTTTTTCCCTTCATGTCAACCTTTTACTTCTATTTGTACCAACAAGATCCTCCCTTGCCCCTTTCTCCAGTGTTCCTTATATTCATTCTTTCAGTATTTACACGCTGTCTGGCATCTATTTCTTTGCTCAACTGGACCACATCTTTTGAGCTCGTTCTTCAGCTCTCCTGCCCTCCACACACGTTCTGGATGTGTCCCCTGAGCTACTGTGGTGTGGCAATCGCTGGCACAGGGGAAGCAATGCCACATTCCAGCGCTGCCCTCGTGGGCCGTGAGTTTGCTCCTTCCTGCTGCGATGTGATCTCTCTCCAGGGCCCTTGGTAGGAGAACAAACACCCCACCACGTGCAGAAATCTCATGCCCGACTTGTTGCCAGCGTGCATGCCCTCATGATCTCTGTTGCTGCTTCACAGGTTTCCTGTCTTCCAGGATCTCGTGGTCAAGAGTGTTGCTTTTTGTTCAGTTTTAAAATTCAGCCGACCTGCAACTTAATACTTTCGGGCAGAAATACTGTTTTAAAGTTCTTGTTTCTCTCACTCTCCAGCCTGGGTTTGTTGGGGTTTTTTTTTCAGCTCCTCATCTTGCTGTATATATCTATATATATATATATATTTGTACACAGACACACATGTATACATGTGTGGGTTCATGCGCACACAGAGACAAGCCTGACCAGTTATTTTTCATCTCCCAGATGCTGGTTTTAAACAGCTTGAAGCAGAACGAGCTGCTCTCAGGTGTGCACTGCTTTAAGCTCACTGTAGTTGCTTTTCTCCCCTCCCCACTTCTCCAGTTTAAACCAGTGTGAAGCTTGCTGCTGTGTTGTATCGTGCTGATGGTCTGGATGGATAGGTGGCCTCCATGGGCTTCACTTTTATTTGTTTCAGCTGCAAAATTTCTGAGCATGGAGTCAGAAGCAGCCTAGTCAGATGGCAAATGTCATGATCAGAAAGCTTCTTCATGTAGGTTGTTAACTGCAGGTCCAGGTAGTACCCAGAGGCCAGGCTGGTAAAGAGCAGTTGTCTCTTTATCAGACTGCCTGGTGTAGGTAGCACAGCCACTTTTTTATCAGCTGCAATTGCTCTCCTGTTACTGCAGATGAGGAGAGCCTTTGTTTTGTGTGTCCCTTCTGCCTGTTTGCCACCCTTCCTGATCGAGGTTTCCATGCAGGGCTGTTGCTGCATGGCTCTTTAATCCCAACCAACAAAGCTGGTTTGCACCTTGATCAATTCTCTGATTGATCTGATTGTGGTGGCACAGGGGAGGGAACAAAACCATCCCTGTTACAGTAATGCAGATTCACGATGGATTAAAATGGATGTTTGGCTTCGGTTTGTGCTGCTGCTGAAAAGAGAGTTACAAATGTCCCACCTGAAACAGGTTTGGAGGAGTTAAAAGTTTCAGAGCGGGTTGGAAAAGGATGGAAATACAGTCTGTTTCAGAAAGATTCTTTTTAGAAGCTAAGTGAAGTCCATTCACAATTGCTGAAGTAAAGACATATGTTTGAAGTGGAGGTTGTGTTGGTATTTGGAATTAATTTTTAGCCGTAATTTCTAGTAGTCCAAACCTGTGACCTGTGCAAATTTCTTAAAAATTTCAGGCATTTCTCAAAGAACAAAAATGTAACAGCCTTTTTCCCCTACCCCCAGAAAAAACAAACAAGGGAAAGAAACCTCCCACACTGCCAGGCACCCGAACACCCCATAGACAAATGTGGGGGCATTTGCAGTATCCAAGTGCAGAGACTTTGTACAGAGACAAATACTGGATGTTCCAGCAGCAATTAAAAATTAATCCACTGGATTTGATGCAGAAAACCTTTTGTTGAACTCTGTCCCTGAGTCCACTGCAGTGGGTTCTTGAGTTTTGCTTGCAGAAAAAATGACAGAAAGCATCAGGAGCTGAGTGCAGAGTTCAGGGCAGTCTGTCAGGAGTCATCAGTAAAAAAAAAGCACTTTCCGAGCACTCCTTTTGTTCCTGGGGAGTAGATCTCTGCAGTGCTTGGGAATAGCTGACTGTAGTAGCTACTGTAGCTATGCAAGCATATGTTCTAGTTTCCAAAAAAAAAAAAATTACAAAAAATTTCTTAAAGCATCTAAAACTTTGCAAGTGAGTGTTTTTGTAAGAACTAGAGTGGAAAAATCCATGAACGGCAGAAGCAGAGAAAGGCTTGTGTGTATGAGTTAACAACAAACCAAATTAAAAATATAAATAAATAAATAAATAGAAATCTTCAGATCTTGGAATCCTTCAGCGAGGCGAGTGTTGCTGGAAGCGGGCAGGAAAACACGTGCAGCTCCCGTCCCTGCTCGGCGCTCACGTGTTTGTTCTCATGCAGCCCTTTAACGAGCAGAGCTGCCTGAACATGAACCATCCCACTTGTCTGCGTGGGCTTTGGCCAAGGCTGCCTTCTCTTCTTCCCACCTCCCCGCCGCGGGTTTTGCATGGAGCAGTCTGTCGCCTCCGTGTCTCCCCTGCTCATGCCACGGGCGCTTTTGAAGCGCCGCGGGGCCCACCTGCAATAACTGATGTGAGGAGCGAGATTACGGATCCCCTCGGATGGTGGGGAAGGGCAGAGCCCGGGGTGGGCTGCCAAGGACCAGCAGGAATGTGGAGGAAGGAGTGGGGAAGGGTGCTCCACTTGCACTGCCTTCCCCAGCAAGGGTGTTGCAGAACGAGGTGCCTGGCAGAACAATTTAAAGGCAAAACAGGCGAGTTAAGTGGCTGTATCTTCCACCCACTGCGGAGTTCCCACTGGTGTTTAAAGAGCTTGCATGACTAAATACGCCGTGCAGCGTGGAAAATGCACCCTAGAGGAGCTAGTAAAAGCCACGAAAAGCTGTCTGCAGAACCTCAGTATTTTGTTGCAGCCTGCAAGATAACAATTCCTCAATTTCCAGTGCTTTCTCCTGCAGAGTTTGATACGATCGAAGCTCTGCTCTACAGGTGATGTTTTTATCAATTGGCATAACACCCAATCCTTGATACTTGGTTGGGACAGTTCCACAAGGTGAAGCTCTGGCTAGGCCAGGGAGGGTGTATACTATGAACTTTAGCTGTTTCTTGGTTTGTAGGGTGACTTTTTCCGTCTAGAGCGCCCAGCTCTGCCTTAGCCCCCAGCCTTAGATTCACGCACCGTAGCGGGTGGCTCCGAAGGCAGGAGTGTCACCCTGCTGTCTGCATTTCATCTTTGTTCCTTAACTCACACAGTAGGAAACACGGCATTGTTTAGACAAAGAGGGAGGTGTGTGGCTTTAATTATGCCTGGATTTCTTGAGGTGTACACAAGCCTGTGCTTCACGTTAATCAGAGCAGCGCTTCGCCACGGCGGATCCGTTCAGACTTGCAGCGTTCGGTTCCTTTATTAACCTGACATCACAGCCTGGTGTGATGCTGGGGTTGTGCTTTTGTTCTCCTGTGGAGCCCCAAGTGGCCCAGACTCATGCAGCATTTCCTGGGGTGGTCGATTTGGCTCTTCCCAGGGTGACCTGGCTTGTGGATGGGGGTTTCTTGACTACTTGCTGCTTTCCTGGGCTCCAGTGCTCGGCTTGCTGAGGAGTCCAGCAATCCTTCTCTGAGAGTGGAGCTCTACAAGGATGAGAAACTATTCCTCCAGATGACTTTGCTTTTTCCCTTTTTTCCCCTCTTTTTTTTGGGGTGTGTGTGTGTGGGCTTTTTTGTTCTTAAGTCATTACCACGTTACCCTACAGATTAAAGAGGGGCAACAGGTTTGGATATACTTGTATTCTAGGATGCAGGACTTCTCCAGCTCCTCAGAATGCCTCTGCTGAGCTCTTTGTCCATGGGAGAAGTTCTTGCTGAAGCTGTGTGGGTTGCTTTGTTTGTTTTATGGCGAAGGGAGATTCCTTGCATGGCTGCGTAAGCTGCCTGTTCTCCAGGAGGCTGAAGCTGGCAGCAGTTTTCTCCCTTTCCAGTAATGGACACATGTTACAGCTAGTTTTGTGGTATCTTTAGAGAGAAACTTCTCAAAGTGTAAAGTCGGAGCCTATTTAAAAAAAAAAAAAAAAAAAAAAAAAAAAAGAAAAAAGTCTTAAAGAGTAAAAAGGAGAATATTTAAAAAAAAAAAAAAAAAAAAAAAAAAAAAGGCAAAGCATTTTTTAATTATGCTTGTTGTTTTGAGGGAAAACTTTCTCAAAGGAGAAGCTGTGAAGATCAAAAGGGGAATGAGTCATTGAAAAACCTGAGTATTTATTAGATAAAAAAGAATGTATATATTAGATAAAAAATAATGTATAAGTTAGGGGGAGGAGGAGTCTTATCTAACATGTAGACAAAAATCAGTGGGCTCAGTGGTCCAAAAAGACTTGACTTTTCTTGACATTTCCACTTGGCATTTTTGTCCAGTGGGAAATAAGTAAGACAAAGGAAATTCCTGGCCTATCTATTTGCTCAATGATTGGTATGCCTTTGAGAGCAAATGAATGCATATTTGCTTGACACTTCAAATTAAAGTGGAGGTGTGTCCTTTTTATAAACTTGCTGTCACTTGTTGTGCTCATTTCAGCTGTGCTCACTGCGTCACTGCACCAACTTGCTGTATGTCCTGGCTGCCAGAAAGAGTTCCCCGTGTGGGTTTTTGGGGTGTGTGTGTGTTTCCATTTGGGTTTTCGTAGCACTTGGTGGCTCTGCTGTTGGGCTTGGTCCTGGTTGGCATGGTCAGTTCAACAGTGATATCTAAAAGAGTGATTCTCCAGAGTTCACTGGAGAGCCAGGACACTTAAACACATCGTACAACGCCAGGTTACGTAGGGAAAGGGGGTGGCAGGGCCAATAATTACATTAAAGTAGTTTGCAGTAGCTAAACTCAACTGGTTTAAATTACAATAAATTGTCTTGACTGTTTGTTGTGTTTGCTATGTAATGGGCTGACGTGCTGCTGCTTGCAAAAACTGCTTGCCTTTATTTTTTTTTTCTTCTTCTTTTAGCTTAACCATAAAGAAAAACATACCACAGCATTACGCTTCCAGAGATGTTTTATTGGCTTAGTATTTCTGAACAGCACTTCACTGTATTTGTTAGGCTATCCTGTTGCATCTGTTGCTCTTTGCAGAAAGTATTTTGTGCACACCTTGATAGTCTAATGGTACCATGCACTTTTCTCACCCTCTTCCCCCTCCTTTTTATTTATTTTTTTTTTCCCCCCCAGATTTCTGACTTTGGGCTTGCAAAGTGCAATGGTTTGTCCCATTCCCATGACATCAGCATGGACGGCCTGTGTGGCACGATTGCCTACCTTCCTCCCGAGCGCATCAAGGAGAAGAACAGGTGTTTTGACACCAAACATGATGTGTACAGGTCAGTGGGCCATGAAAACACCTAAATGCACTTTTAGTAACCCTGTAAAATGAGCCCTTTTTTACTTTTTTTAAGCATGAAACCCCTAAATCCAGTTTGAGCCCTCTCTTGCCATATGTCACATTTGCTTTGGGTTTGGCCAAGTCTTTGTAGGGTAACGGCCTTCTAAAAAACTGCAGGTGATCCTGGGTCTTGAAATTATTTGTTAGCAACTGGCAATGGGAGGCGCTCTGCCCACCTTTAATTTCCCTTCTAAAGGTACATCCTGACCTAATTTCTGAGTCTGTGACAAAATTCTGAGTTATCTTCACTGGATTTCATCACTAGGTCTTTGGCTCTTCTTTCATGGCAGGATTATTAGGAAAAGGAAATCACAGTTAAAAAAGAGATATCTCTAAATTAAATAAAGAGAAAGAATAAAGAAAATAAAGAGAAAATAAAGAAAAATAAATTAAATAAAGGAAAGTAAAATTAAATAAAGAGATATCTCTTATTCTAAATTAAAAGGATTCCTTTAAAGTCATCTTGCAGGGTAGAAACATTAAATTAAATGCACTGTAATGCTTTCTCTGATTTTGTCAGTGCTGATGTGGAGTCATTGGTAAATGCTACCAAGAACTTGGCAGCCTCCAGCAAGTCCCTGTGTTTGCTGCCTCAGGTTCCTCCCTGCCAAAGCTAGGCTTCGAAATCATGGTTCTTGGCTGCATCTTTCTGTGTGTGTGCTCATCAGCTGAATTAGATGCAAAAGTGGAGGGACAAGGAAAATAAATTACACTTCTGTAAGTTTTTTGGTTTTGTTTAAAAAAAAAATTTTCTATAAATAATTTTTTTGCCTTTTTTTTTTTTTTGTATAGCTTTTCCATCGTGGTTTGGGGAGTTCTTACACAGAAGAAGCCTTTTGCAGGTAAGTTGTGTGTTATCTTGGATTTTTTTTTCCTCTCTCCATTGATAAGCCTGCTTCTTGCCCCACCAGCCCCAGATTTTGTGCATGACCTCCAAATTCTGACAGTCTCGTGTGGTAGACACTTCTAAGCTGTCAAATTCTAATCACAAGCTCAAGCCCTCCTTTGTCCTACGTCCTGAAAACAGAACCTGTACTGCTGCAGGAGCCCTTGTCTGCACGTCTTTGCTTCTGCTGGAGTTTGCTGCACAGCTCCAGATCAGTGTGTGGCCTGCACAGGCTTCTGATATGCTGGCAAAGCCAACTTGGCAGGCAGCCCTGCTGTTGTTCAGAAGCAGCTTCTCTGTAGAGAGGTTCTGTAGTTTATTTGTAGATTGTGGGTACAGATCTGTTCCTTTAAAAAAAAAACAACCAAGCCAGCTGTCTGTGAGAATAAGCCCTGTTCCACCCCGCAGTAAATGTGCCACTCAACAGGCAGCTATTTATTCTTTATGACTTTCCTGTGTCTGTGACTGGCCTATGTATAGCAAGCATGTCCCAACAAGTTCCAGTCTGCTATGAATTTTACTCCCAGTGAGAGATTCCGTTTAGCCCAGTGGTTGATTTACAGTCAGGAGCTGCATTACTGCACCTCTTGATTTGTGTTCTTCCTTCACCTTCATGAATAGTTCAGGTACCTGGTCTAAATAAAACCTAGGGTTCTGTTTTCTTACAGCAGATGTGGAAATCCAAAGAGAGGTAGCAAAGAATTGTTTGAGGGTTTTTTTTTTTTTTAACTTTCGTTCTTTATCTTTAATGAGTGGAAAAAGAACACAGTCACTCGCTGAAAATTGTTTTAAAGTGATACATGAGAAGCAGGTGTTACTGCATTGAAAAATACCTCGCTGGAGAGGACAACCAAAAATTGTTTTCCCCTATTGATAAGAAATCAAGAAAGAAAGGTGTGAAAACAAATTTTCAGCCTAATGCACTCTTAATGCTCTTAGAAAAAAGAGAAGCGATTCCTTTTGCTGGGACATCTAAATTTGTGTGCTTTTTCTTCACAGAGGAAAACAACATTTTACATATTATGGTAAAAGTAGTTAAAGGCCACCGCCCAGAGCTACCTGCTGTTTCCAAATCCAGACCTCATTCATGTAATAACTTGATCAAACTGATGCAAAAATGTTGGCAAGATGATCCTGGTGAACGGCCAACGTTTCAAGGTAAGATTTCCTCGTACCTTGGCTGCCTATTTATTCTTCTGTGAGTCACGTTATTGCTCAGGACTCTGCTAATCCTTGGGGTAAACGCTGGGGAGCTCTGTGACAGAATAAATAGAGCACATTGTGTGGTGGAGACAATGATACAGGCCACTTACTCATTTGTGAAGGAAGGGATTATCTGAGGACATGTCTGACCATGACGGTTATGTAAACATGCCAGGAATAAGCCTTGTACTGAACCAGTTGGTCCATTTAGCCAGAAATTATGTTTATTTCTGATAGTGTGTGTCAGGGAATAGGCCAAGCTGGTGTTGGTGTGCTTTGCAGTGTACCAAAGCGTTGAAGGACCTGGCTCTTGAAATTTTTCCTGTTGTATGTTGAGAAAGTGAATTGTTTTCTTGTAATGAAACAGTTTGTACAGTCACATCTCTGCCAGTAAAAGGCTTGAACTTGTCCAAAGCACCTGTTACAAATTCAGATGTGCAGAGGGATGTAGCAAGTGCTGTCACCAGGTAGCTTCATTTAGCATTAATAGGAGAGATTTGCCTCTTCCCTCTGCTCCTGCTCAAACAAGGAATGAGGACTGAAGGGAAGAGGGATTCCATCTTTCAAAAAGAAGTCCAAGTCTGCCAGCAGTAGAGTGGTTCCCATTTCACAGTCCTGCAGCGTGGCCCCTGTGTAACACCAGTCTGGTGTGACCAAAAATGAATTGTTTGGGCAGCCCTGTGTACCCTTGTCTTGGCTGCACGCTTGTGCCCACTGATGGGGTGCTAGATGGAATGGTCAGGATTGGAGTCTCTCTCCCACAGTATCTAAGAGCTTTTAAGTTCAGTTGATAGAGACAGGCAGCAGGGCATCTCAGAAGGTCTCCTAAAAAAACCAAGCACTAAAACCTTCTCTTGTTTTCTTCAAAGAAATCACTTCAGAAACAGAGGCCCTTTGTGAAAAACCAGAAGACGAAACAAAAGAGATGATAACTCAGGACCTGGACACCAAGAATGCCCCAGAACAGCAGCCTGAGGTATTTTCTCCTTCACTTCTTGTTCAAACTTGCTGGGTTTAGGGAGGAACAGGCTCCTCTATGACCTGGAAGGTCCTAAGCAACCTTCTCTTTGCTGCTTTTGAGCACCACCTTGCCTGATAGAAGTGACTTTCGGTGAAGGACTGCAATGCACGAATGACAGCAGGTGCATGGACCAGCTCAGGAAAAACCTCAGGGCAGAACCAAATGCAAGTGCATCTCATTCTGCGGAGGGAGAGCAGGACAGTTAGGAGATAAAGGCTGGAGCTGTGTGGGTGTGACTGATCGTAAAACCACTGCAGACAGAAGAGCCACGTGGCTTTAGTGGCTCTGTGAGTCCTGATGGAAGCTGCCCTCCTGCTTCAAAAAAATCTCCGTGACCTTATTCATAGGTTTCGTTTAATACAAACAGTGTCTAAAGGCTACCTGCAAACTGACAAATGTACGTTTCTTCTGTAGGGCCTCGTGCTCAGTTTTGTTTGCTGACCTTTCTAAAATGCTGGTGTGCTTCTCTTGAAGGGGATTTGTGCGCTGTCCCAGAAGAAACAGGAGCCGGCTCTACCATCAGTTAAGGATTACAGTCTCTCAGAGTTGTTGTCCCAGCTGGATTCAGGGATTTCACAGACTATGGAAGGCCCTGAGGATCTCAGCCGCAGCTCTTCTGAGTCCAAACTTGCCTCCAGCGACAAGCGGCTTTCAGGAGTTTCATCTGTAGATTCAGCTTTCTCATCCAGAGGCTCCCTTTCCCTTTCCTTTGAAAGGGAGAGTTCAGGTAATGGTCAAGTTTTCCTTTGTAGTTGTTTGGACTGAGGCATGGGAGTCAAGGGTTTGGAGAGTAGAATAACATTCTGGAAATTACTGTTAGCCTTGCTTTCTCTTGCTGTCAGTGCTACAAATTTGTTTACTGGAGGTAGTTATTTAAAAGGAAGAAATAAAATAAAAAAAATTAATGTGGTTCCCAAACATGATCTAATGAGAAATAATAATTCTCATTTAGTTTTGTAAAGGAGTAAGCTCCCATTAAAGCAATTACAGGATCAGTCATGTAGGGGTTGGTCGGAAGGGAGGTCACTACTAGTCCAGCATCCCACTTGACATGGCATTAAAGCCACTGCCCAGTTAGGTCAGCTGAGTTTGTGGCTTTTTCAGGTATACTAAGCCTAAACCTGAGCACCTTAGCTTTTGACAGGACTCAAGCCACCCTCTCAGCAGCCCCAATGACCACTGTTAATAAAGAGCCCCTCACTTTTCAGTCCAGTGCTGCAACCCCAGACATTTGTTTTCCAGTTAGGTAAAAAATGGTGAGTGCAGGGAGAGCAACCACAATATCCTTCAGTCCTCATGCCACAAGAAACAGAGTTAATGGGGGCCCAAATCTGACCTGAAAATGTTCTGGGACTCCTGTGGGGTGGGGGGATGGATTGCTCTGCAGTCAGCTCATTGCTGAAGCCATGGACAGGTAAGGTGTGACAAGTATCAGAATTGTGATGCTGTCTTTTCCATTGAATCTTAGAACAGTTTGGGTTGGAGTGGGCCTTTAATGAGCAGAGACACCTTCAACTAGATCAAGCTGAATGTTTCCAGGGATGGGGCATCCACCACCTCTCTGGGTAACCTGTTCCAGTGTTTTACCACCCTCAAGAATCTTTTTCTTCCTTCTGTCCATTTAGATATCGGTACTACAGACATACAGAAGAGGAAGCTAACGGAGGCAATTTTATCTGGAGATACCAGCAAGCTGATGAAGATCCTCCAGCCTCAAGATGTTGACATTGTTTTAGATGGGAACTCCAGTCTTCTGCACTTGGCTGTTGAAGCAGGTCAAGAAGAATGTGTCAAGTGGCTCCTGCTGTACAATGCTAACCCTAACCTCACCAACAAGAAAGGGTCCACTCCTCTTCACATAGCCATTGAGAAGAAATTTAAAAGCATTGTGGAGCTGATTATGGCGAGGAAAATCAACGTCAACGCCAAAGATGAGGACCAGTGGACTGCTCTTCACTTTGCTGCCCAAAACGGGGATGATTTCAGCACCAAAATGCTGCTTGATAAGAACGCATCCTTGAACGAGGTGGATTTTGAGGGCAGAGCCCCCATCCACATAGCCTGCCAGTACGGCCAGGAGAACATCGTGCGGATCCTGCTGAGAAGAGGCGTCAACGTGAACATCAAGGGAAAGGACGACTGGGTGCCCCTTCACTACGCCGCCTGGCAAGGCCACCTCCCCATCGTGAAGCTGCTGGCCAAGCAGCGCGGCGCCGACGTCAACGTGCAGACCGTGGACGGAAGGACCTCGCTCCACCTGGCCGCCCAGCGCGGTCACTACCGCGTCGCTCGCCTCCTCATCGACCTGGAGTCGGACGTCAACGTCCGCAACGGGCTCCTGCAGACTGCTCTCCACATAGCCGCCGAAACCGGCCACACCAGCACCTCCAGGCTGCTCCTCAAGCACGGGGCAGACATCGAGGCCTCCACGGCAGAAGGATACACGGCCCTGCACCTGGCATCTCGCAGCGGCCACTTAGCCACAACGAAGCTGCTGATGGATGAGGGGGCCTGCGTTCTAGCCAGAGGCCCTGTAAATAGGACAGCGTTACACCTGGCTGCGGAAAACGGGCACTCCGAGGTAGTAGAAGAACTTGTCAGCGCAGAAAATATTGATATTTCTGACAGCGAGGGGTTCACAGCTCTTCACCTGGCTGCGCGAGGGGGGCACACGAAAACCGTGGAGGTTCTCCTGAAGCACGGGGCTCACACTGACATGCCGAGACCCAAGTGTCAGTGACCCTGCTCCCACCTGCTCAGCAGAGCAGGAATAGCTCACTTACTGTGTTGTTAAGTGACACTGAAGTAAAAGGTGCCAAGGGGTGCCTTTTTACTTGGTGTGAGGAGGCTGCTGGAGCTCGGCTCTTCAGGGCCTTCTCCAGCTGCGCAGGGATGCGTTCAGCAGCAGTGGCAGCTGATGGACTGAGGTGTTTGAGTGTGACTGAGGCCAGGTGCATGGCCAAGAGCTGGAGTCTGCCACACCATGATCTGTGTCATTCATTCTACACCTGCCAGCCCTGCCTGGATCCAGACATTCCCCTCCCAAGGACGCTGTGAGAGAAGGATGTGACTTGTGCGTTCCCCCCGCTTTTTTTTTTTATGTGCCAAACTAATTTAAGAACTAACATTATGCTTTTTTTATCTTCCTCAAAAAGAAAAAAAAAATTGGCATAGATTTCTGGTTCATTGCAGCGATCGATACTTTGGGCTGAAAGCCTCCAGTGTAGAGTAAGCACAACAGCAATCTGCTTGAAATTCATGCAGGAGTTGAGGAAAGGGCTATTTAAAGTACAGTTAATCAGGTTTCTGCTACGTTTTTTAATGGAGACATTGATTACAGATCTCCATGTACTCAAACTTTATGAGGCAGACGTAATAACCAGGCAGGATTCCAAAAATAATGAGAAGTAAAAGCTTAGCATGTCTGTCTTCATGTACAGTACTACCTTGTGTGTATCCTGAGATCAGTAAACTGGACTAGGTGCTTATTGGTTTGTCTTAAATGAACAAGTCAAAAGCTGAAATTCCTACTGGACTGGAACTGGATGGTCTGTTCCAACACGGTTGTACCAATTTGCAGAACACTGTTTGGAGGGGCTGATGACTGGAACTGATATACTGTGTATATAGGATTTCTACCTGTTGTATGCTTTTTTTTCTACTGAAGAAAATAGATTGCTTAGAGTGGGTATGTTTTAATACACCTTTTAATTTCACTCTTTTCGAAGTACAAATGCGGCCTGTTATTAATAAATGATTGTGATTCACAACTTGTCTGTATTTTGGAGTCAATAAAGCAACTGAAAACCCATTGACCAACACTGACCAGCAGCAGAACACAACTATTTAGTGGTCATAGAATGGCCTGGGTTAGAAGAGACCTTAAAGACCCCCTCACCTGGGCAGGGACACCTTCCACTCGATCAAGTTGCTCAGGGTTCCATCCAACCATGCCTTGAATGATGTTGAAGCCCAAATTGTTGTCATGTAAAGCTGCCCTCAGTTTTACATTCCCTTGAGCTTTACAGAAAGTGAGGAGCTTGAAGGAAGGGGAGGTGTTTGTTGGTTACAGAATAAGATTGTAGAATAAAGCCTCACATAACCTAACCTTTATGCGTGTAACACATTGATGTACAACTGGGATGGTTTCCTCTCACGCTGTAGCTGTTCATGGAGAATGAAATGCTATTAAAAAGTAGATGGTGAAGCCATGCTCACACCACCACATGGAGATTACAAAGCAATGCCTCTCTCAGCAGAGCATGGCAACCCCAGCAAGTTCCTAAAGGTGCTGACAGCGAAACTTCTCATTCAACAAAAAAACCTGTATTTTTCCCACTGCTTCCTTCCACGTCTTTGGAGACCAATAAGGTGGCTATGTTTCATTAAGCTGTGCTTAATCAGTGTCTCAATACAGCAAATTCAACCACAGACCACTTGTTCTCTCAAGCTTAAACACTTTGCTTAGCCTAGCACACATCATTCCCTTCTATTTCACAGTCTCCTGAACAGTGAGATTAAGGATACTTAAATTGCAGTGCTCGCCTGAAGTGCAAGAGAGCTGCAAGACGAGGTAACAGCAGTCTTGCACCTCCTAATAAAGGAGGTTCACACCAGCAAGGCAAGGGGAAAGTACACTTAAAAAATGCTTTTAAAACAGCTCAAACACTGCTTCACCAGTAGATTCCTTCAGTACCTAATAATAATAGTACATTAGCTTCTAATTAAACATGAGGCCACACTCATGAGTCTTTATTTCTATGCTGCCTTTCACAATAACAGGCACCGGCTATGCATCACAGAGAAGGCAACACAGCTGGCACTAGACAAAAAAAAACCAACAAAAGGATTGCAATGACATGCTGCCAGTATTGGAGTGGGTATTTTTCCCTGTGAACCAGCCTTCCTTGGGGGCAGGAGGGGTGAGTGGGGGTGCTAAATTGGCACTAATGCAGCAATTAGGAATTAGTGTTTTGTAAAGGTCTCCTACGGGTGACTTTTCTGGTCATGTGTGCACTTCTCTGACTTAGCTGAAGTCTCTGGCTGTTGACCTAAAGCTTACAGGCAGTTCTTTGTCTCTTTCCAGTCTGAGGTGTGTTCTTCAAAAAAACCCCTGTAGGCTTGGGAGGTGGGTTTGAGGTGGTGTGTGACACAAAGGGCTCCATGGAGCTGAGCCTGCTCCAGGTCCCCAGCTGCTCCCTTGCAGTAGAGAGGGCTGAAAAATGAACACCAACTCTTCTGCTCACCTCCAAAATCAGGCAGAGGTTGCTTGCAGGGTTTCTGCAGACACTGTGCTCATCTGCTTCCTTAGGTCTTCTGACCATGGCCCCAGGAGGCTATTTCAGCCCAGGGAGAAACATATGAGAAAAAAGATAAGAGTAAAATGACGTTCATGACCATAACCTTCACCTTTTCATCTCTAGATGTGGATTTTCTGCCTGCACAGCTCCGGTGGCACAGTCTGGGTTCCTGCCAGCACCCGCTGGTGCCGTCTCCCCATGCAGGAGCCCCAGCAGCGGGGAAGGTGCCTCACACCATCCCCATTCCTCACTCCTCCATCCCAGCCTCCACCCCCAGGGGAGAGCACAGACCCTGCTGCACTACCTGTCTTTGCAGCAGTTTGTTCCCAGCACCAGGCAGCTTTATTTACCTGCTGCTCAGCGCCGTGTTTGTACAGGCCTCGAGAGGACTCGACAAGCCTGCGGTTCCAACGCGCTGCTCATAAAATGCTCGGTGGTGGCAGAGAGGGGAGAGAATTGCTGGGTGATTGCAAAGAGGCCCCGAGGCAAACCTCAGCCCTTTCATTCCTGCCTCCTCTCCTCTCTTGCACCACCTTGGCTCCACTCATCATCAGGCTTGCAAGAAAAACAAGGCATGTGGGAGCTGCTCTGCAAGGCCTCCCTCAGCAGAGAGGACTGGAGGAGGGGATATCTCCTCTCCTCAACACTCATTTAACCCCAGCTGGGTGAGATAAGGTGCAGACCAGCTCATGGTTGTCTCCAAAAATCCCAGGCAAAGCCTTCAGATGCCAAAGTGCTCATGGGGTGCAAACCTGTGTTACCTCCCCGGCTGTCTCTGGGCTCAGCTGTTGATCAGATCCCATTGTCCCTGTGCCTTGGGGAGGGGGCATCCAGCCTTTCCCCTTCCTTGACTTTCCATGTGTTTCTTTGAAGGAGATGCACACAAGCAAGGAAGGCAGAGCAGTGGGTTCTTTAGACACCAGTCCTGGGGGCAGGGGGTTGAGGGAAGATGCCCAGCTGCACTTTGCCTGCCCTGTTCTTCGGCCAAAACCACCAGCAAGAGCGCCCAGGTCTCTGCGTGAAGCCTGTGACCACTTTGGCCACACCAGTTTGGTACTGGAGAGGGATGGATCATTCACAGCACTGCTCTACTGCCTCCCCTCTCTGTGCTTCTGGGATGCTCTATCATCCAGGGCCATGGTAAAATGCCAAACCCAGGCACTCCTTTGGAATCACAGAGTCATTTAGGTTGGAAAACACCTCCAAGATCGTTGAGTCCAACCATTTCCCCAGCACTGCCATGTCCACCACTACTGCCGACCCAAGCCAGGGAGAGACTCACACCCCAAAGCGACTGCTGATTAAGCAGGGCAGGGTAAGAGCACAGGAAGCCCTTTCCAGGGGAGGTGGCACAGACAGATCCCAACACGTCAGGCTGAGCGTCAGGGGCTGTCGGCAGTGAGACGCGGGGCCGGGAGGGCAGTGAGCTGTGAGGGAGGCTGTGCCCCGGGGACACTGTCACCCTGGAGAGGCTGGCATGACACCCAGCTGGGCTGGAAAACCCTCGCTGCTGCACCAGAGAAGTCCTGAGCACATAGAGAAACACTGAGCAGGCACTTGAGGAAGAATGGGATTTAAAATCAGTGCTGCCACTACCTTATTTACCTGCTGGTTTTGAAATGCTGTGGGAGAGGCTTTCAGGCTTTGCTCTGCAGTGATGTAGAGCTAAGACCATTTAAAAGCTAATAAAGAGCAACTTGTGATTTACACAGGAACACCTTGTCTAAGAGACTCGAGCAGAAACGTGCAGAAGCGTGAGACAAACACTACAGCTGTGGCAATGAGAAGGGGAAAGATGCTCTGCACTCTCCCCTGGAGGAGCAGGCAGGAGCCCGTTTGCTCTGCCCCAGAGGCACAGAGTAACCCTTTATCGTGACAGGACTGAGGGCCACGGGCCAACTCAGAACATGCACGAGGAGAGAAATTTGCCTGACGAGTCTCCCCCACCCCAGTCTCCATTGCCTGATCGGATCAGAGGAAATAAACCCTGGCAGAGCCAGTTTTCACATGAGTTCATGCCCTGACCCTGCCTCAACAGGGACCGGGTCCAATACGTTTCCCTTTTATCTATTTAAATAGGATTGCTTTTCTTAGTCCACTAACAGGCAAAACATGCCAAGTCCTGTGCTGAGTTACTGATGTCTGCCATGTGTGTTAAAACCCCCAGTGAGGCTGGCTTTGCCCCAGCATTGCCTTGCTTTTGCAAAGATGCTTAGCTAGGGGCATTGTAGGAGGTTTAGCAGGCCACAATTATAACTGACATTGGAAACTTCTATCACAGTAGCTACATCCAAAACACACGTGCAGTAGGGTTTAGGCATTTGCAAAATCAAAGTCTAGACATTTGTGGTGAATATAAAGGCTGGCTTCAGCCTAACACCTGCCTGTCTTAGCAGCTCACAAAAATCTACATCTTCCTTTAAAAAAAAAAAAGGGTTTAAAATCTATTATTCAGCAGACTAGGCCATCCCAGCTTGAAGAAGATGCTGGATGCCCTGAGATTAACCTAGCCTGACCACTGACTTCCCAAAGCAGAAAAGCCTTTACTCCCCAGGTCATGAATCCAGATTCTGATGGTGATATATTAAAGAAAGGTGGTACTGCTCCATTGCTCACCAAGCCAAACTGCTCTCAGGATCACCTCTGTTCTCTCCTCATGCCCTGGGCTCCTGACACATTTCTCACTGCACCAGTTCCCAGGAAAGGAGTTTACTTTAGTGCAGCAAACCAGGGCAGCCAGTGCAGATGCAGACAAGCTCTCTGGCCACAGGTACAACCCACAGCCTGCACCTCCCTCCCTTTCACCAGGGCAGTGTTTTCTCTGCCAAAAAGCTCCCAGCTCTGGTCCCTTTCCAAAGCAAAAATCTTTGCAGAGTTGGAGACTGAGGGGCTCGCTCCCCATCCTTGTGTCTGGCAGCTTTGGGGAAAGAGAGAGCTGCAGACTGCTCCTGGCTTCCCCACGGCCATGCCAAGGACACAGCCCCAGACACGCTTTCAGCACAGCAGCCTCTGCTTCCTTCCCAAAGGCCTGCCAGGACGAGGCAGCTCTGCAGCAGCCCTGTGCCCCGGGTGGCAGCCGGCTTGGCATGTGCCGGCAAGCACCGCGCTACAGGTGGCTCCGGCTCACGGGGCTGGCTGGGCTTTGCCAGCCAGCTTTTTGGCAGGGAGGCGGCGTGGCAGATGCCACTGGACTTTATCCATTCATTCCTGCTCATTAGTAACCAAAACAGCCACTCGAGCCAGGGTGAAGCCCGATGGTGAAGGCTGTTGTTAGTGAGCTGTGCTGGCAAGCGCACCCAGCAGAGAGAAAGGGCTGGGGAGTCATCGTGGCTCAGAACCAGCCTGTGCCACTGGGGAAGCTGAGGTGTCCCTGACCCTCCCCCTCCTCCCTCTGAGCTTCCCTTACTTCTCAATTAGTTTGCTCCTTCCTGGTGGAGTTAAAAGCAAAAATAAACTAAAAGGCCGACAAATACAAAGGAATACACCGGCTTCTCCCTGCTGGCAGAGGTGTGTGCCTAGAGGGGGTTCCCTTTTTCCCACTCTGGGGTGGATGCTGGCAGCTGAAGGGCAGGGCTGAAGCAGGGCTGGCTTGGGGTCAGGCAGAGGGTGCAGTCCCCAGTGGCACAGCTCACCTTTGGAAAGGGACTGTTCTGCTCCATAACATTTCGGGCACCGTGCTGACGGTCTCTCTAGCCTGAAGCAAGCCAAGAAAAGGTGCTCCAGGGGAGGCTGCCATTCCTTTAACAACAGCAGCATGTTTCCAAGGGATTTTATGCGTCTGACTCCCATTAAAGCCAGAGGGACGCCAGCCTATGGGACTTGGCCAGCATTGTGCTTGACGCCTGCAGGCATCTGGAACCGCTCCTTCAAGTGCCACCTCCTCTGCTCCCTCCTGCCCCACACCGCAGCACCGTGCTCCAGCCAATGCTCTACAGCATCCAGAAAAAGGTTTAAAGTCAGCTTGTTTCCATGTGAAATTCCCAGAACTGCTCTGAGGTGTGCCACGAGGGCCTCCTGTGCGTGCCACTACCTTGTCCCTGTGAGCTTGCAGGCAGGGCTCTCCCAGGGTCACAGGCTGGCACGAGGGTCACAACAAGGCAGTGGCACTTCCCAGGGATGGACCCAACCCATTGATCCACCCCATCTGAGCTGTTTGCAGGGAATTAACAGGGAGGCCCATGGGACAGGGTGAGGCTGGTTGATGTAGGAGGCAATAAGAACGGGATCTCGAGCCATTCCAGCTTTTAAACGTGGCTCTTTCCTCACTGGCCTCACAGGGACAGCCGGGTGCCCGTGCCCCTCCCTGAACGGGCACACACACCTGGGCACACGTGCTCACTCACACAACACTCACTTCTTGTTTTTGCACTGAAAATTGGCCACTTCTCAAGGCGGGGAACTCCCAGATCACTACAGCCACCCAACTCCTCCCAGCACAAGCTGCTCACAGACAGGGCCATCACTCTTTGCTTTCAGGACCAGACTAAAACACAAGAAAGGACAGGGCAGTAACTCATCTCTGCTTGGGCAATGCTTTGCTGACCTGATCCCACCGACTGCTCGGTCCCACAGCAGTTTGCAGCTCTCCCCTTAAGCTACTCCATCCCAGCTCCCTGAGGTCTATCAGAGCATCCACACGGCTAAAAGCTGCCTCAGGGTGTGTCCCTCAAGGCTGCCAAAGGTTTGAGTTAGACATATCACAGCTCTGCCACAACCCTGTAATCCACCACCGTGGGACACTGCTGCTGTCAGAAAGAAATCAAATCCCATCTACAAGGGAAAGAGGAAAAAACATCCACTTCCTCAGCCATGAACACTGGCATGGTTGTTCCCAACCCTGAAAGCACAGTCCGGGTCAGCCTAGCATTCCTCAAATTCAGCTTTGCCTTTGTGTTAAAAGACCAATGAAAAATCAAATCATAATTCCTCTCTAAGAAGTTAGGAAGTACAGTGCTCATGGGGAAAACACCTTCCACATCCCAGTCACTTATCACAGTGTCCACTTTATCTATAGTAAATATTTAAATGTATCCAGAATCCTCCACTGTCCTTCAGTTACCATTTAAAAAAATATTTATAGATAGTATGTATTGTTACACATATTCAGACACATAAATATATATGTTTGTGCATATATATATATACACACACATTAAAAAACCCTTGAAAGCATTTATTTGATCAGTCTAAAGGCATCCTGCCTTTGGATTCTGCTTCTACCTTCTCTTGTGGCAGAGAAAGTATCTTTATCTTCTCTCTAGCAGTCAGATGAGACAGGATACAAACTCCTACTGATTCCTCTACAGTGCTACTTGTTGACAACAGCTCCAACCCCATCCCATCCCAACAACCCAAATTCAAACCCAGGTGCAAGGACTTGGGTCCAAAATGGTACATGGAGATGCTGCTGGCATCACCAAAAACTAAAGCAGCTGCCAAGTAACTTACTTGCTTTTGACCTTATCCTTTGCAGTGGTTTATTGTGGTTTACTTATGCCAGGCTGGATGGGGCTCTGAGCAACCTGGTCTAGTGGAAGGTGTCCCTGCCCATGGCAGTGGGGTTGGAACTGGATGATCCTTAAGGTCCCTTCCAACCCAAACCATTCTATGACTCCTCCCCTTGTCCCCCAGCTGCCTTCTTCACCGTATTTTAAAAACTGTTGCTCCTCTAAAGGTCATTTTTTGGCCCATGAAGAAGGTATTTACTGAGTATTTCTTAGCTCCATTGCAGACACACATGTGCACACACAAGAGCTACACTTCTTTTTACCAAGCCTCTTCCTGCCTTTCTGCTGCTTTCCCAAGCTCTGTTGGGTTCCCCAGGTTTGCTCTAAGGCCGTGAATGTATCCCAGATTAACAAAATTCACCAGAGACCAGGGTACAAGAGGCAAAAACTTCCAGCCAAGTGGATCAAGTCTCTCAGCAAAGTTAGGTGTGCATCTCTCAGCTAAAATTGTCGCCTTGCCCCCTTCCAATGCCTGGTGAGTTCCAGGGGCTCTGTGCCAAGCCCTCGCCACTCCTCACCAGTCAGGTTGTCATGCCAGAGGATTATGGCTTCCTCGAAGGTCTCCTGAGAGTCTTCAATTATCTTCCATGATCAGATATCAAAGCTCCTGTGCCAGCAGCGAGAGCAGACCCAGCCGCAGAGAAGATTCGCTCCTGGGCAGGGCACTGGCTGTCCTGCAGGGAGAGCAAGCCCCAGCACCTCGGCTCCACAGAAAGTTTAATTTCTGGAGAGGACTGCTTTGGGAGAGGCACAGCCCAGCTCTTGAGAGATGCTGGGGCTTTGGGGGCAGCTCTGCTGCTCGCCAAGAGACCACGAGAGCTGAGTGAAAAAGAAGAGGGAAGTGATTGCTGCTGCTGGAGAAACCTGCCAGAAGGCCAGAGGCAGCCTCAGTTTTTGGGTTTGGTTCCCCCTCCAGTGCTTTTAACTCCTTAAAGCTCTTCCTGAACAACCACTCCAATCCTCCAGTTTTGCCCAAAAGGCATTTGGCCGACAGCAGGGAAGTTAACACCTCTGATGCCAGCAGAGTTTGGCTGCGGATCCGAGTAGTGACATGATTAATACCTAATGAGGATATAAATATTATATTGTGACACACATAAGATCACCAGGTTTCCACGGAATACATTGTTGTTGAGGAGCCAAGAAATAATCCTTTAACTATGGATTAAATTTAGTGCTGTTTGACATCCCATCCTTCAACCAAGCCATTAAAAGAACCTGGGACAGGAAGATTTCCTCACCAGAAATGCTCAAATCCGGGTGAGATATTTTCTAACATACATGCAGATAAGAAATTATGAGGCTCTCCAAAGAATGGCTGCTCCAGTCTAGGTGCCTACTTTGTGCCTAGGCTACATTAAATGCTGATCCCTTGCCTGAAAAATGTCATTAAGCTGCAAATCTGTCCTGTCCTTCTTTCAACTCAGTCTTGGCTGCAAGACCTTAAGCCAGCTTAAGCCAGCTCCTAGTTGCCCCCATTTGGTGTCCCTTGAAGCAGCACTTGCAGGGGTGCTGTCACTGCAGGGTGACCCAGCTGTACCTCCCAGGCACGTAGCTGTGCCTGCAGTCACCACACATGCCAAGGGTCCAGCCTGCCCTTCCTTTCCTTAGGTGTGCCAGCTGCCACTGGAAGGGTGCTTAAGCCTCTCTTCATCTCCTGCACCTCTTCTGGGCCCTGCCCTTTGAGTCCTGGTGAATCCGTGCATCCGGAGTTGAAAGGTGAACCCTCAGTGACTCACAGGGCAGGGGGGAAGGGAGGGAAATGAACACAAAGGACAGCCCATGTATTTCAGCCCCCTCCGGTGCAGATATTCTCTCTCCACTGTATCCTGCAGGGCTGCAGTGTGATCTCCAGAGGCTGGAGGCAGCAGGTGTCTGCTTCCCTGGAGCAGCTGTTCCAGTGTTTTTTGGGAGTAGAGCTGCCAACATCCTCTGTAACTCGGCCTGTCACCCAGCACAGTCACTAAAGGTTTCCCCTCTCTCTCCCTGCCACCTACACTGGAGGTCCCCAGGCTTCCTTCTTTCACTTCCTCCTATCTTAGCTCTGCTGAGTTATTAAGGATGTCTCTCTCTAGCAGCAGCAAAATGGGAACAGACATGGCAAATTTAGAATTCAGTGAGAAGAAAGCCAGCTCCTGCAACAGAAATGTGGAGGAAGAGGAAGAACATCAAGAAGAGAGCTGGAAACGAAAAGCACATTGTGGGATTACGCAGCATCCCTGTAACAAAATCAGTTATACAGCTACTTGTGAGGGCACCTATTTGCATTATTCATAGGGTATTAATTACACAACTCTTAATTTTTCCTTTTGAGACTTTGCCATTACAGCTCAACACCTGCAGCAGGTAACCCAGCAGCGCTTTGCTGCCTCCAACACAGCCTATTCAGTATTCTCCTCCTGCCTAATTATGACAATTACTTTCTTATCCTCCTCTTCTATTTCCCTTGACTCCCATTGTTTGAACCAGCCATTACACCTTTAATGTTCCTGTACCAATGTTCTCTGCAGACCCCACCCAAGACAGCACCATGATATCACCTGGTGTGAGGTAACAGCTGCAATCAGCTCTCCACCAGGTGGTTTTCTGACAGCTCCTAAGAGAAAGGGGGTTTTGGGTTTGTTTTGTTTTCCTCCGACTGCTGCACCTCTCCCTGGCCTCCTCTTACCATCCGTTCCTGCTCAGCACGTGCCGGATGCACGCGGGTGTGTGGTCTCGGAGGCTGTTCCAGAAGTGACAGGGATCCCAAGGGAGGGCTCAGCCCACTGCCTAAGCACAGCGTACCAGCTCCTTGGACCTGAAATCCGTGGCACCAAGGGTCTAAGCATCACCAAGGACTCAGAGTCCTCCCACGGCACGACCAGGCAGCAGGGCAGGGTCTCCTCCCACACATCCCAGTTCAGGGGCTGCACTCAGACCACAGTGGGTAACATGCCTACCAATTAATTACTGAAAGCACCAACAGAGGACTGAAAAAAACACATTTGCAAGGGCTAGAAAAACATGACCGAGTCAGAGTCTATTAAACCAGGGTGAAAAGGGTTACTCAGCAGTGCTCAATGACTGTTGTTTAGGTTGTTCATTAAATATAAATTTTCATAGCCAGCTGGAATGCAGCGCACCCAACTTCAGGTGTCCCTACAAGTGTGGCAACTCTCCCCCAGCAACGAGTGGAGAGAAAATGAGGAAAACAGTGTATTTATTCATCCCACCTTTCTCAGTCATGGGTCTGTGCCTCTGGGTAAGCTGAGTGGCCTGCACTGACCAGAGAGGGAGAGCAGACAGCCCAGGTGAGCCCGGGAGAACTGGGCTGGCTGCAGGAAGGAAAGCCAAATCCCACCCAGGCTGCCTCCGCTTTGTTGTTAAAACAGCCACAGGAAGGAAAGCCCAGCAGTGAGGAGCTCCTGGGACACACCTCAGGGTATCACTGGAACTACGAGAGGGTTTTGGTGTAGGAGATGGAGCACTGGGCTCATGCCTGAGTTTAGAGGGAGGCAGAGGAGCGTAGGAGTAGCAGAGCCTCGGAGGGGTCCTCCTGGGGCGAGTGCTGCTTGTGAGAGGTTGCTGGCAAAGCTGAGTGTTCAGCAGTTTGGGCTGAGCTGCCCAGGCTCCTGGGCTAACACTGGGGTTGGGTTATGCCTACAGACACAAGTCCAGAAGGAACCAAAGAGCTGAGTGTAACATTCTGCTAAAAGCAAGGACTAAAGACCTCCAGTAAGTGCTGCTGTCTCTAGGGCTGATCGTGTACTCCACCCTGAGCTAAAAGGGCTTCTTTAGTCTCCAGTGTCAGGGCTGGGGCTTAGGACTGCCTTGACAGAAGATGACCAGAGAAACTGAGGCGTGGAGGAAAGTTTCTGAAAGGTTGGAGACACTGGCTGAGGATTCCTGGCTGTAGGGAAGGCTCAGAGCTGGAGGCGTATGTCAGATGATCTTTTGGGTGTATCAAGTTTTCATGGCAACATTTTGGGTGCTGGGGGTGGGCTATGGGGGTGGCTTCTATGAGAAGCTGCTAGAAGCCTCCTTTGTGATCAAAAGAAGCAATCTGAACGTTACCTAGAAGACGATTGCAAGCCAATGGTCATCCTAGAAACAAGTAACTTATTCCAGCCTTTCCAGTAACACTCAATATCCATTAGTCCTAAACGAAGGTATTTGACTCAGCATTCCTGGCACCAGTGATCTGCCGAGTTTGCCACTCACTTCTCTTCACAATGAGGAAAACTGCTTTTCTGAGACATAACTCCTATCTTGCCCCTTGTCTTAAGCCTAGACCACAACCTTGTCTGCTTTTACGGTGTAGTTTTCTTTTCATGAGGTGCAAACCATAATACCTGTTCAGTACATATACTATATATACATATATATAAATATATATATACAGTGAATTGAATCTGGCCCAGAATAATTAACGCTGGATTACTCCAGGAGGCACTGACTCTTTTTAGCCATACAGTAAGATCTCATCTGCCTTCTGAGCTAATCAAAGACAATTTGCCCCCACATAAATCAGCCCTTATCTTAGCCAGACAGGCCCTGCAGATGCTCATGTTATATCCAACTCCTCAGCTTCTGCTCTCAACGCTCTAATGCAGTGACGTTGAGCTGAACCTAGGTGAGTTACGACCCTTTTGCCCCAGGTGATGCTGACTTTTCATTTTTACAGGACTACTAGAACAGAACAGAAATTACAGCTTTGTGAGCAGCCTGAGCCCTAATGATGGGGTGATATCCTTGCTTACAGGCCCTGAGTTGGCACAAAATGAATGAGGACTCTTCACCCACAGGGCAGCCATCCTATTTTTAAACATCCATCAGGACACAGCAGAACAGGACATTAATCCCAAGAGATCTTCAGCTCATGCTAAACCAACCCCTCACCATCCTGCTCTCTGCCATGTTTTTTTTTTCCAAAACACACCTGAACAAATCACAGATCAACGTTTTCCCTCAGGATGACACCCTCGCTTTTGCTTGTTTGGCCTTGCAGGCACACGAACACATTGATCTGTGCAACTCTTTAGTCCCTTAGTCTTCCACACGGTCCCTCAGACACAGGAGCCTCAACCCCCCACCCACATGGCACCAGTGCTAATCTAAGCCCAAAGGCAGTGGAAACGCCCCAGAAAGCTCAGGGCAGGGCCAGGGCTTCATTCAACAGGAGCTGAGGAGTTTCCTGTTCTGCCATGAGGTAAATCCAGGAGCCTGGGATGAGAGCCTGCACAGCGTCCCCAAGGGATTAGTGTTTTTCATAAGGACGAGCTCCCGGAGGTCCTGCGCTAAGATGAGGGCCAAGATTAGGAACAGCAGGGTTGGTGGAACCCAAGTGACCCACAGAATTCACAAGCAGGAGGAGGACTGGCATTGAAACGAGCCAATGACTTTTGGGCTATTTTGGGATGAGGCAGGGACTCCCTCATTTTTGTCTACAGGCACACACTTAACGCTTGGGTTGGCAGAGCCTGTTCTCCTGCTGTAACTGGCCCAGTGGGAAGGCAGGACGGGAGCTCGTGTCAGGGCTGTTTAGCCCTCCTCACCATCACTGTCTGGCCAAACTCACCATCAGCTCCACCCATGGGGCCTTCCCAGCTCCTTTTTCAGGCCACACTGACTCTCCCCTGCCCAATGCCACCAAACCTCCAGCATCTGGTGTCTCCTAATCATCCCCTGGCAAACAGCAGCCCTCCGCTGCATATCAAAGGAGGAGGACTGGGCAGGTTTGGGGATCAAAACAGTGCATGGGAGATCTCAGTCTGCTTCTGAATCATTCAGGGCTGGGAGGCTGGGATTAGAGATGGTGCCACTGGAAGCCAATAGCTCCTGCTCTTTTTTTCTGGGGCTGGGATGCTACTCCATAGCATGGTAGTTTCTAAATACAGGGTTGGCACTTTATCCCAAAGTCTACGCCAAACGATAAATCCTGCAGATTTGCATAAACACTGGTGTCAGTCTGGATGGCTTCTGTGTAACTGTGGGGCATGCGTGGATCTCCTGGATATACAATAGCAGGAGCAAATAACTTAATAGGTCTGTTGTGAGTAAAGCCTGCATCAAAGGCTGGAGCTGAAGTTCTGATTAAGAAAACCGAGGGATGAAAAGCTAAGCTGATTTACACATTTTGCAACACCTCCCAAGGTAGAATGAGGGCTGCTGGTAATAGCAGCAAGCGTCTCCTGGTTTGTCTTGGGGCACAAATTGTTCTCCAGACAAACACTGGCAAGCCTAGAACTGGGATTAATATTAGGGAAGGAGACGACTGAAGACCTCTTTGTTGTTGTTTTCACTTTAGCTTAGAGCATTACAGTGGCTGCTGTCCTGGCAGGAGATAATCAGCATGTTGAGCACTCACTGCCTGGCTGGTGCCTTGGGTTGGTCAGGGTGCTGCAGTCAGCGCTCAGACAGTGGCACCTTTTTGCTCAGGCCCAGGAGGCCCACAGGGATCAGTTCAGGTTTGACACCAGAGCCACCTGCCCTCACCAGCACCACCTTTGCTCCTCAGTCCTGGCATGAGAAACCATCTCAGAACAAGCCCCACTGCTCCCATGGAACCACCCAGCCAGGCTTTGTGCCCCTTGCTCCTGCTCCCTTGTTATCCCCTGCTATTCTGCAGCACAGATGTGTCCCGACACCCATTAGACAAGATATATCCAGGGAATTTATCCCAGTCATCAGGGGAATTGCTTGGGAGCTACAAGTTCCGGAGAACACATCCTGCTATCCCCCCATTGCCCCAAAAGCAGATGTTGGCTTAGATGACCTGTCTGAATTTTTCCATTCCCAATTAATTCACTTTAAAAATGTACAATTTTTTAAAAAGTTACTAACTGAAGCTTTGTCTTCTTTTTAAAGTCGTGGTTATCTACTAGAGTTGGAGAACCTCTGCTGACTCTGAATAATTGCCTTTCTACTTCCAGCTGGCACTACTGAAAGGGCTATTGAACACGAAGCAATATGAACTTTGGTTTATAAAATTTACATTTTATTACAATGATCTTTCACATGAGAGGTACCTCTGCTTCATTTATGTACCCCCGTCCACCTTCATGTGCAAATGTATTGCTCATGAATTTTAATAGATATTGGAAATGCTCACTGGAGTGAGAACAGTCTTTTTTCACTGGCCACAAACACAATATGACAGCACTAACATTTTTTTCCACCCTGCTCTTTTTTTTTTTTTTTTTTTTTAATCCTGCCTTCTTATTTAATAATAAACCAGGCTGTGAGCACACTGACTCATCTCGTTTTCTCAAAATAGTGAGAAGTTTTATTTATTTTTTTTAATCAGTAACTACCTGAGAGAAAGGAATGCCTCATAAGATAAAGGCATTTAATTAGTTTGTTTGCTGTTAAGAAAAATATGTAGGTGGATGTGGGCAAAATGCCAAGCCAAAGTGGTCTGGCTTTGCTGACAGTTCAGCAAAAGAAAAAGATTAGACGTCATGGAAAAAATTACTCCCTGAACAGGAAAAGCTGGACACGGCACATATTTCTCTTCATGCTCCAGCTTTGTAACAGTAAAAGGAACCTCTAGCAGTAGCTAACAGAACGTATTTAGGGTGCAAGAGGGCTGCAAGACAACGAAGCTGGCTGAATCACAGGGCTTCGGTAATTACATGAGATTTCTTTCAAATCTCTTATTTTCCATTGGTACTGTTATTAATATTATTAGAGCAAGAGCTCTACCCCTTGTCTCCCCAGACTGTGCGAAGGCCAACACGTCAGCACTGCCCAGGGCACTGTGAACCTTTGGCTTCACCGTGCACGTTTCGGAGCAGACCCAGACATCAGGACACTTTCATTTACAACTCAGAGCACACTACAAAGCGCAATAACCTTTTGGAACCAGGTTAGCAAACAAACAGCACCGTATCAATCACCCTAATCTTGATTTTAATGTTGTTCACATTCCTGCGGACAAGAAACACTCGAGACACAACGTGCTGGAATCCCAAAACACAAACAAATCCAGAGAGCCCATAAAATAGCACAAGTCTGTTTAGAGCTTGGCCATTCTTGCTGAAGGCCAGATTTGCCACTGGACATCCTCTGTACCCTGTTCACAGCTGGGTCCTTCTGGTCTGCTGCTGCCAAGGAACTGTTGCCCACACTTGAGTTTGTGCCACATCTGAAGCGGGGTTGCGCCTGTCTGTACCAAGCTCGTCTCCAGGGACTGCAGGGCATTTCAGACAAAGCTTTCCAGCTGGCTGCTGCATCAGGAAAGCCTACCAGCATGTTTTGTATACAGTATCTTAATGCCAGTCATCCTTTACCCTTTAGACATTTGTCCCAGATAACAGCCAAACAGCTCCGTACCTTTCCTGAAATCCACGATTCTTATCGTGGTGACCCGGCTTTTTTTATGATCACTCAGTTCACTCCCACCTTTGGATTGTTCAATCCGTTTCTGTTAACCAGGAAGGATACTGAAATAGCCAGTCCATTATTCGCTGCCTCCCATTTCTGAGATGAGTCGTCTCTCCCGTGTTGGAAGAACCTGGCCACACAACTGCCTCTCCTGTTGACCTGCTTCTCTTGACCTTTGGGAGAGTGAGATGTCTGTTTACCACATGGTCCCACCCTCAGACAGTCATGACAGGGATTTTTTTTTTTCTAAAAATCACCACGAATCCCTTTCCATACTGTGGGGGTTTGTTACAGACCCTCACATCATTTTACCTTGGTTTCCCCTTTTATAACTGAAGGGTTTGTGTGCCTGACTTGTAAGGAAATTTGTGAGAGTTTCTTCAGAGCCACCCAATCCAGGGGTGTGTAAAGGGTGCATTTGTACACACCTCCAGGAGAAATTGAGCCCAGTGGGAGGAATCTAGTTCTGCAGACCAGGTCTGACATTTCCATCAGCTGTTAGTGACAGCACAGGGACCCGCTGGACACTGAGGATGGATATACGAACAGATAACAGGAATTCACATCAGGTCAAACACCACGAATGATGAGCAGATTGAGAGTCAAAAAGAATCAGCAGCTGGATGATCTGCTCCCCAACCAGCAGAGAGAAACCTGGCTGTCACCTTCTCTTCTCCCACAGGATCTTGCCTTGCATACACTTATCCCATTAGAGCCTCCCTTTCCCCCATGCCCCAGCAAGGCTTCCAGCCTGCGCCCTTACGCAACTCCGATGTCTCTGGGAGACAGGATGGGAACCCTACCTCAATAGACAGCAACTGGCTCAGCACTTCTGGCTGCTGAGGCAGTGACACCGAGGGCAGTGCCCACACCAGAGGCTAAAAGGGTGGGACTGTGCCTGGGAAGCCACGGCTCGGGCACCAGCAGCGGCTTTGTCCCTCAGCACGGCACCAGCAAATCTTCCACGCTCCCAGGCAGGGTTTGCAACTGGTTATTTCACCCTGCACTGCCATTGCATCAGGACTGCTGTCAGACACTTTAAACCTCAGCTGGTTACTTTTCCTTTCAGGCATAGGAGAGGGGAGAAAAGAACAAGATGAGTTCTGAATTTTCTCCTCCAGGAGAAATTATAAATGAAATCCTGAGTTAATAAATTTGGTTTTCCCAATCTAGCTCCCTAGAATGAGGCTAAAGGCAGCAAGTTCTGCCTCACTACATCCACGTGGCTTGGCCAGCTGCTGACACAACCACCCTTTTGCAACACCTTGCCTGTACACACACCAGCGTGGGCCTCCCTCCTTTCCTGCCATTACCCTCCCCAAACTGATGAGCTTCTCCCTCTGCTGCAGCCACAGGTGCTGTTTTCCAGCAGGGAATATCCCTGTGCACACACAGCTCCCATTGCATGGGGCTAGGGGTGAGCTGTTTCCATTCTTGGCTGATTTTGAAAGCTGACTTGAGCACAGAGGTGTGAAACCTCCACCCTGATGGCAAATTCCCCACCGTGGTGCCCTGCAAAGTCCCACCCCTGTTCCTCATCCTCTCTACTGATCTTTGTCAGTTTCCATTTCCACTCTTTTGTCCCAAAGGATGGTCCTGGACTCCCATTTCCCCACTCACAGAATGACTTGGGTTGGAAGGGACCTTAAAGATCATCTTGTTCCAGCCCCCTGGGACCCCTTCCACTATCCCAGGTTGCTCAGAGCCCCATCCATCCTGGCCTTGGACAATTCCAGGGATGTGGAATCCACAACCTCTCTGCCTCACCACCCTCACAGGGAAGAATTTCTTCCTAATATCTAATCTAAATCTGCCCTCCTTCACTTTAAGGCCAATCCCCTTTATCCTATCACTCCATGCCCTTGTGAAAAGCCCTCCACCAGCTCTCTTATACCCCCTTTAGGTACTGTAAGGTGCTCTAAGGTCTCCCTGGAGCCTTCTCCAGGCTAAATAACCCCCACTCTCAGCCTGTCTTCATAGGAGAGGTGCTCCAGCCCTGTGATCACCTCCGTGGCCTCCTCTGGGCTGGTTCCCACAGTTCAGTACCTTGCGCCAGGGCCCCAGAGCTGGGTGCAGAGCTCCACACAGGTGCCACGTGGGGGCTGTGCCATCCCTGGGGGCTTCAGGCTCAGCAGGCTGAAGGATCCTGGTGCCGTGGGGCAGGGAGGGGCACAGACCCCACTGGCTGTAGCCGTGTTCTCATCCCAGGTCTGCGGGCACCGCACCAGGTCGGGGTGATTAGGAAATAGGGACTGGTGTGTGCCACTGCAAGAGACACTGGTGCCTGGGAACCCTGTGTGGCCCCAGGCGAGGAAAAGGTTTCTCACCCCACTTCAGCTGAACAAAAGCCTTTCTCCTCCACTTTACTTTCTGCGCTTTCCATGCTCAGACCAGCCTAATCCTCACGGCACCCACACAGAGCATTTAGCCTTGTTATTAGGCCTTTGTAGGCTGCAGCAGACACACAGCACATTATGTGAAAAATACAGGAATTAATGTAATTGTTTTTGAACAGGGAACAGTCTCCAGCATCAATTAAATACTTAAAGGAAAAGGTATGCATGGGAGATAATAGTAGGAGTGTAAAAAATGGCATCAGGCAAAAGAACATGTATTTCTGGTTAAGGGAAAAAAAGGCATCAAGAGAGGAAGCCTGAAAGAGTCCTCGCCATATGAAACATCTCCAAAATAATTAATGAAGCTTTTCTTGTGAAAATTAATATCATATAGAGAGATTTGAGGACTTTAAAAACCTTAAAATTCCTTATTTTTATCCATTTAGCATGTTTTGGTGCACATGGCAAATCATATCTTTATCTTGAGAAACCTTAACTAGACAAATTGGCTGATCAGATGTTGGAAGTGAACAGAGTGAAAGGAAAAGAATCCAAAAGTGGGAGGAAGCAAAAAGAGGAAATGTTTCTTTTTGCTAGCACACTGTAGGATATGTTAAAAGTGCCAATGAAAAACAGAACGGGAAGAAGAACTTAATTTTCGTGAAACGAATGTAAATTCTGAGCAAATTACAGGTTTTGCCCTTAAAATAACCATCCCAAACCCACTGCAGAAATGCAACCCCGTCTCCTCACATCATCCTCAATGCTTCTTCTCTTCCTCCCCACAGATGATGTGGAGGTGAATGGGGAATTTTCTGAGCACAAGAGATGTGGGAAGTGTTTTAAAGGTACGAGGAAGATCCACAGGAATTGCAGTACTGAGGGAAAGAGAAATGAGAGAGGTGAGAAGCCTTGAAAATCCCTCCCTCAGGAGAGAAACCTGACAAAGGAACGACAAAAGGGTGCTGGGCAATGGGAAGGCCGACTTAAGCTGTGAGCAGTGATGACCATTTCCAGTGCCTGATGTTTACAGCCACGAGTCCAGGCTCAGCTTTCCCTCCAGTGTCTGTCTCCCCAGGTGGGAACTGAGGGAGTTAATAACCAGCACATTTCCTGCACAGATCACTCGGGAGCAGCACTGGTTACCTATCACCAGAGCTTTTATTTAGACACCGAGTAACAAGCTTGTCGTGTGAGTGGGTCAAAGGCACTACTTGAAACACCAGTATTGATCCCAAGATATCCCCTCCCTAAAACTGTGCAGTTAAATATTGACATATAGAAAAAGAAACTGAAAAGAAGCTGAATCTGGGACGTTCTTCATTCCTTAAATTGCACATAATCCTTTTCACCCCTTATATCACTTTCTCACTGTCACAGAAATACACTGTTTTTTTAAGCTCATCTTTTGCCTTAAAGGCCAGCTTGACTTCTCCTGCCTGTTCCCATGAATCCACTGACTGGCAGATGATAAAAACCTTCTTCCCACCTCTGCCCATCGACAGAGCAGAACAACCAGGCTCCTCTGCACATTGACAGCCTGAGATTAGAGGAGGAAAAGGAGAAGAAAGCAAGAACTGTAATGAGGACACGGCATAATGGCACTTGGGGAAGGTTATTTATTTCCGAGTTGTGCAGGAGGAAAAAGAGAAGAAAGCAAGAACTGTAATGAGGACACGGCATAATGGCACTTGGGGAAGGTTATTTATTTCCAAGTTGTGCAGAACGAGGCCAGTTTGGGCACCGAGCTCTCTGAAGAAGTGTCAGCTTTGAGGGACCCCATTCCACAGAGACGAGTATGGAGGAGTGAGGAGGGTTAGAGGGGAAGGGGCGTCCTGAGCCGTGACTGAACCACGTCAGAGTCCCCACTACCAACAGCAGGACAAGGAAAGCTTTAATTCTGCCAAAGAGATTCGAGTTCCCCCTCCCTTTGGGGCTGGAATGGTGCAGTGGGGAGCCCTGGTGCACTCACAGACTCACAGCGCAGCTTCCTCGCCGAACGTGCGTGAGCAGCCCTCGCCAAGGGCAGCTTATCAGCAAGGCAGCCCTGAGAAAATGATAAAGGCCAATATAATTACACCTGCTTGTCTCATGGCTGGGTAAATATTGTGGGACTCATGCTCAGCTGTGCTGAGTCCCATAAAATCCACCTGAAGCCACCCTGCAGCTCCCAGGCGAAACACTGGGCACTCATGTGCTGAATAAAGGTGATCAAAACATCTGAGGGAAGAGTTTTCTACTGAAACAACAACAAAAAAAGTAATTTCAAACAGAATTAGATGTTTTGCAGAAGTGGTTTGATATAAGTTATCAAGAAAGCAAGATAACAATTTTTCATATTAACAAAATTAATGGGGAAATTGTTTTGATGGGGTGATTTGTTTTTAACTATGATCTTTCTATTAAAATCCATATAAAAGTAGAGTATAAGACACCTGTACTATAAAAAAGAAAGGTTTCTGGAAATTTTTCATGAGGAGTAATTGAGTTTTGTTTTGCAAGAAATGCAGGCTTTTTGATTCTCACACAGCATTTAAGTATCAGCACTGGACTTCAGAACAGAAGTACTCATTTCTCAGCAGCTCCACCACTAAAAACACGCTCCACCACTAAAAACAACGCTAAAAACATGCTAATTAGAGTTTTGTGGTAACTCTGATCTAAAGGCAGGATTGAGATAAAGATACTCTTCCTCAAGGAGAGAGGGAAAATTCTGTAATCCATACATGCTTGGAAAAGAATTAAAGTGAATACATCTTTCCACAACAGTATATTCCTTAGACTGGAGAAAAAAACAACCAAGAAAACACACAGAAGAGTCATGGAGCACATACCAAACCCAAGTAATTTCTCACTTTCCCACAGAGAAAATTGGCCACTGGGCATTCTCATCTCCGCATCACCAAGTTATTACACCCCAACCACACACAGGATAAACTCCAGCTAATTAGATCACAGTCTCCCAGGTTTTAATCCTTGGATATAATTTAACTTTACACCAAAAGATCCTTGACACTGACAGCTTAATTTGGTGTCACTGATCGCTCCACTGCCACTTTAATCAGATAGGCTGCAGTGTCAGAGGCCCACTGAATTACACCTGTGGTGTAATCAGGGCTGTGTAATACTGAGTTTTATATTAATAAAGGCTGATATCACTGTGATGCACTCCTGAGGCAGATAGGAGATGCTGAAATGAGTGCAGTAATAAGGAACCCCACCCTTTCCATATATACCTGTTAATAGCTGGTTTCCCTTAATAAGACTCCTCCAAAGGACAGGCCTTTTCCTTCCCAGCAGCCACACTTAATACCCACACAAGCAGAAAGGGAGACATTTCCTTCCAGAGCGTTGCTGTTGCCCAACATCAAAAGCTACATCTCCATCTTTTCTAGTGGAAGGTTCCCTGCCCATGACAAGGGGTTGGAATGAGTTGATCTTTAAGGTCCTTTCCAACCCAAACTGTTCTGTGATTTTATGGTTTGTCAAGTCAGGGGCACATAAAGGGAAATATACAGAGAAAATCACTACTGAGCACCAGAGAATGAAGTCAAAGTGGGAACTGTCCTGTCTGTGGATGAGTCCTGCTAACTGGCCCAGAAGTCGTCACAGAGCATGACATTTTCTCTCAAGCCCTCCTATACCTTCCTTTCCTTCTTGCATTTAGGCTAACTGGGGAGAGATCATCAGCCAAGTGCACACAGCTGTGTGTCATATCTTTGTCTCTAAGATAAGGCTGGGTGGGGCCCAGGGAGGAAAAGAGAGCAGAGGGGAGCTGGCCTGGGGTAGGGTGTGAAAGACCCAGGAGGGAAACCCAGTTGAACAGAGGGGTGGGTGCAGCTCCTTGCCCAGGACGGTGAATGGGGAGCAATGGGAGGACGATGAGAGCCCCTGGTATTTGAGTTAGGAATGCAATCCATTCCTTCAGGGGAGATGGCAGAGGAGGGGGAAAAGGATGCAGGGAAGTAGAAATCCCCGAAACAGAAGGATGGGGACACAGTGTGACACAGTTTAATGTCTAGCAGTGCTTGTTACACTGACATTAAGGACCACCCAAGCTACTAAAAGGACTGCAGCCACCGGAGTCCTACCCCTCAAAAAAAGCACACCCACCCTCTCCTGCCATGTGTGGGTCAAAAACTTTGGTCCAGACCTTGAAAGCTGACTCAGAATAAGGGAACCAGACCAAGCCATGGACCTCCAGGGTAAAGACAGGCCCTGGAGGTGGCCTTTGAGGAGTAACACTGATTCAGGGAGAAGTGTGAAGGGTCTGACACATCCAGAATTTTGACCAAAAATACCAGGGCTCTACTGTTACAGATCTCAAGAGAGCACAGGAGGATTCTCCAGTGCATACAAACCCCAAAAATGTACAAAATGGAGCAAAACATGCACCTGGCCTCAGGAAACTGAGAGGCTCAGGGGGCACACGGATACAACAAGGGCCCAGGCACCAGCAATCCTCCCCCACCACCCTGCAGTGGGGAAAAGACAAGCACAGCTTTCGGAATGAAGGGCAGGGTATGGAAAGGCAGGGGAAGGTGAAGTGAAGAAATGATGGGGATCAATTCACGGTGATCACTCCCACGGGCAGCATTGCCTAACCCCTGTGGTAATTTAAGCAGGCGTAGGGATGGAGGGGCTGGCAGGAGGACAATGGACAGAAGCCCACGAGGTTGTGTTTCCTCTCCCAGAGGATGGGTGATGTCCAGGTGTCGTGCCAAGCCTTGCCTTGATTCAGCAAGGCTGCGAGCGCACGACGCGCACCCAGCCGGGATCAGAAAGTGCCCGGAGCTTGTCACATGGAAAGCGTGGTGGCAGCTGGGGGGAAGCGCAGGAGGGACAGATCCTGAGGTGATTACTCTGACCTTACTCAGTGGGAATTTTTGCCTGAACAACAACTGAGTAATCACTTTGCCTGTTGGCACACACATGACACACCATTGCGTTTTATATGGGAGTTGTCTAGATTTCTAATTAGTTTGCACTTGTCCTGGTTGTATTTTGACAAAACAGCACCAGACAAGTCTGTTTGCTTCTTCCCCCTCCTGTGTTTAATAGCACCTGCAATGCACCTGGGAAACATCTGGGGGGGTCCAGCTCCCTGCTGCAGCCAGAGCACAGCTACGAGGTGCACGAGTGCGACCTCACTGCAGGCTTTGGGTGTGCTCCAGGGATGCTGGCAGGGAAAGTCCAGCTCTGCTGCTGGACTGCAGGATGGACAGGAACTTTTCCACCAGGCACAGGCAGTGCTGTTCATGGCCAGGCTTTACCCACCACCTCCTGTCCCGTGCTGTGACTGTGACAGTGGAGTGTGAAGATGTGGCCTTGTGCTGTCCTTGCTGAAGGCTGTGGGGGCAGCTGGGGTGCATGGGGCAAGCAAAGCCCTTGAACACCTTCTGCCCCGCTGATTTGAGCTCTGCCCACAAGCAGACATTTACCATCCAGGTCATGAAGCACCTCTCTGTTCAGCTCTCAGGACAACCCTCCCCAGCACTGCCCACGGATTGACAGATGTCTCATCCTGTTCGTGGTTTAATGCTTCTCCACAATCAGAGTGTTTGGGAAGAAATCCCAAAGCAGCAGTATCTCCAATCTGTCTCTGTTCCAAAATCCCAAGGCTGTCTGGCCTCCTCCCCACTGCACACCCTGACACAGGCCTGACCCACGATGACTCTTCTCCCCAGCCCAATTTCCTGGCCAAAGTGCTCCAACTCCTCTGAGCACACACTTAACTTGTTATATAACACCCTCTAAGTGCTGTAAACTGTTTCAGCATCACCACAACATCATCTCTGAAGGCGAAAAACAAAACCCTGGTACCCTCACAGACCTCTGCCACCAAAGGTAATTGCAGAATTCATTCCAGCTGAGGCTGAAAGGAGAAACATGGCAAGTTTCACAAGATGGTTCTTATTTGTTTGAACTGACAGAAAGAGATGCCCCTTGCAGATGCCTGCAATTTTATTTCTAAACCCAAAGCAAGATATGTGTGTGTGTGTAATTACACAGCAATGTGCTTTTAGTTGTGGATTTAATAGTAAGGCACAGGAAAGAAAAATACCCTGTGTGTCAAAGTAAATATTGTCCTTACGAAACACAGTGATAGCAGCCCAAATCAGAGACCAGAGTGCAATTCACACTGCAAAGAGCCCAAAAAGTCACATCTCTGTGCAGTGGAGGGGTTCACATCCCTCCCACAGCCTCCCCGAAGCTGAAGGGAGCACAAAGAGCAGCCAAGCCCAACATTCTGTTCAGTCTTGAACCTTCACCTGTTGCAACAAATGTGTTGTTATAGGAGATATACCGCCAGCATTTGGCACCTTTAAAATCTATTTTGATCTGCAGATAAGATCAGTTTACTAAAACAAGCACAGAGATTGCAAAGGTCTCGTTCCCAGCTCAAAGGAGAACAGTTCCAGCAAAGCTTTGCAGGGCACGGGTCGAGCAGGCAATGCCAAGTTTAATAGCTGCAATTTAGGATGCTGCTACCTGCTAAGGTGTTTGCAACCCGGGCCACTGCACTGCAGGGCTGGAAAACAAACCAGTGCTGGCACCTCGACCTTGCCAGGGCTGAGCTCAGGCTGGGTCAGACCCTGTTACGGGCAATCCCTTGGCACCAAAGCAGCCACAGCACAGGTGCACAATCTCTGCCACTAAAGGCAAACTGCTGCTGCCAAAAGTCACACTGACCTTAAACCCCCGTGGGTATTTCTGGTCCAAATGAGTTTTTTAACCTCGTTTAACTGGCTCAATCAGAAGCATGCTCAAATAAGGAAATAAATGGAGATGTGAGAACCCCAGAGCAGACTGGTACACAGCACCTGACGGGTTCCTTTCCAAAACATGAAGAAATTCAGATTTCAAAACTGACCAAATGAGTTGAACATAAGGTTCCTGCTCATTTTGAACAACGGCCACATCTCCTATCCAGCTTGAGAGCAGGATAACTACCAGACTCACCAGATTTTTTTTTTTTTTTTGCCATTACCATTGGTCTTCTAGAATTGCTCTGCAATCTGGCATTTTACTGAATAACTATGTCGATGTATATAACTTTCCTTAACTGGCAAGGAAGTTCACGCCAAATCTATTTCTGAAGTTACCACACAGGATAACTCATTGCACCAGGATATATAAATCCCTGCACACATAAACCCTTAAGAAAAAAAACCCCATTACTCACTTGAACTTTGTCATTATGTGACTGCTTTACAGACTGCACGCAGGAGGCAACAATGTACGTGCAGAGTTACACTAAAATAATCTCTGCCATTTTCATGCACAAGCTTGGCTTTCCTGACCAAAATATTTTTGAATTAAGAATTACTGTGACCTCAGAATTTGAATTTTTTGGGGGGGGGCGGCAGTTTCAGGTTTTTCTGGGCAGCTTCACACCACCTAAGGTCACTCACACAGGACAGGAATTGAGTTTCCTGGTGAGCTGAACTTCTTAGGACAGTCAGATTTTTATGGTATATTTTCTACTCATCCAGGCCATGTAATATTTCCTCTGTGGAGATGTTTTTCAACATAGAAGCTTGACCCTAAATGAAGAAAAGACATGACATGCCCTAATTCCAATTCTAACTGGACACCTGAAAATCCAGTGGCAGCAATTGACAGGCTCTAATCTGAATAATTTATGGACCAATTTTTTTTTTTTTAAAGACAGTTTTATAGTTGGCATAAAAACATATAAACTTTTCAACTGACGGGAATTCCAGGTTTCATTCACCTGTAAATATCTCCTTATCTTATCATATCTGTAGAGATATAGAATATCAGCTGTTCTAAGCACTGACCTCTGTACATTTTCAAGACATTCCTGTGCTGACAGCAAACTTGTGCTTATATGAAAGGGTCCCTTTGTTCCATGCCTTTATACAACCCAGTACTGTTGATAATCAAACACTATGATTAAAAAAACCCAAAAACCCAAGAGTCTCTCCTCCCCTCAAAAAATCCCAAGTATTTTAAGTGTGGATGAGTACTTCGGGAAGTAGGAAGTCAACGTGCCAACAGACAAGTTACCACCCCAAAGCATTCATGTTTAGGGCAGAAACACAGATGTGGCAATAACAGTTCTTTTGAGGGCAATTAATTATTGAAATTCGGATGAGACACTTGTCGGTCAATGGATCTGCTCAGTGCAAGTCATTTCCCTCTCCTGAAACAATTTCAGCACGAAGAAGAAAAAAATGTAGTAGAACATAATGAAAGAATCGCCCCTAAAACCTCTCCCCAAAAAAGCATTTCCTTCCTTTACTGGTTCAAAAGTGCCCTCCTACAGATCTCTTGGGCTTGCTTTCTATATATTTTTTTTTTTTCCTCATTGTGGCTCAGCACTGAAGTAAATAATTTCTTCAGCAAGAGGTTTAGGAAAACAATGGGGGGGAGGAGTGGCTTGTTTGGAAACATAATGACACAGCCGGACACGCTCAATGTCAACAGAGATTTCAGTGCACTTGCACAAGAAGTTATTGTGGGAGAGGTCTGCAGGGTAACTGGGTGAAATACTTCTCGTATCAATAATGTCTCATCATTACAGTGCAAATCTGTCTGTGCCAGGCTCTGCCTCGTGGCACTGGGACAGACACTCATTACCAAGTCACCCTCGGCTGTAAGAAACCAGAGATCACTTCTTTCAGCATCCCGTGGGTGACCTGTCTACAATACCTGAATTCTGAGCCCCAGCACACAGCTGGCACAACAGCCTTAGAGAGGATTGCTCCATTTATGAAGGAAAATCTGTCTATTAATTAGATTCCTGTGTTGAAAGATGCATAGATTTTAGAATCGTATTTCATGGAAGTTACCAAAGGTTCTCCCTGACAGGCTTTAATATGTCTGTGCAATTCCTCCCCCCAAAAAGATTTCTTGAGATAATTGTCCTGTTCTCCCAAGAAGCCTGGTGTTTGGAAAAATATTTCTTTAGTGAAGGTATTTCAAATAATATCATCAAACAAAGAAAGAAAGCCTCAAGAAGAAAACACAGATCCTTTTTCTGGGCATAGACCGGCACCTGCTCCCAGATCTTCCTGTGCAGCTCAGGGTCACGCCCCAGCTCCATCCTCACCAGCCCTGGCAGGGTGGCTGCTGCCCCTGCTCTGCCCCTCGTGCTCCATGCCCTGCTCCCACGTAGGAGTTCATGGCAAGGCTCAGCTCCTCAAGTGGAAGCTCCTGCTCTCCTTCCTTCCTCCTCCTCCCTCCGCCCACGCCACGGCAGGGAGCCAGGCTGAGGACACGCTGACTATTGGGGTGTGCAGGGAGAGGGCAACCAGGGTTGGCCTGTGAGCAGTCACCTCTTCTCTGTTTGCTCAGTGCACACCTGGTCTGTTCGCTGCTCTTTCTTTGTAGCAGAAGCCTGATGGTCACATCCAGCTTTTCCTATTTAAGCGTCTTTTTCATTTTTGTGGACCTGGTCTTGCTGCTGAGTCTGGTGGGAGTTGACTCAAGCATGCCAGTCACTTAAATAAATTAGTTTAATTCTATATTAAAATATCCTCAAGCCAATCCTTATTCTGCTTCTTGCTCATGCTGCCCACTCGGTGTAACTACATCTGTAACTGGATTATTTTTGTGTTCTAGAATCCTCCCAGTGTGCAAGCAAACCCAAACTTTATGGAAACATAGACAGATATTTTTCAACACCTATTTCCATGGATATTAAGGCTTAGGGGGCCAACAAAACATCAGTCTCAGTGCTACTCCTACAGCAAAAGCAAAGCTCCACAAAGATCAGGACATGCCTGTGCAGAAGGACAGCAGAGAACACGGGTTGTAAGCCTGGTTTGCTCTGGGTAGAACCCCACACATGAAGTGTGAGCTGAGGGTTGTTTTGCTTTTCACTGTTTTTAGTGGACAAGGCTCCAGCCCTTGTTTGTCACAGGGGAGCCCTGCCAAAATAAAAAGAACCAAGCAGAGACAGTCCCACACGCCCAAGCTTGCAGAGGTCTCCAAACAATGACTCGGCAGCCAGACCTCTCTTGGCCACCTGGCAGCAGCCTCAGCACGGCAGAGTAGCAGCGATGACAGGTCAGTGTCAACAGCGGCTCTTCAACACTTGATCTTTCCTGTGGGTTAAGCAAAGCCTGCGGTAGGCGTGAGGATCACAAGCTCTGCAGGGAGGGAAATGCAACAAACGGGGAAGGAAAGACACAAAAGTGGAAATGAGAGGGCTGGAGGGACAGAGAGAAGGAGACAGCAGTGTCAGACAAGTCAGAAATAGCAGCAACCTAAAGGACTAGCTTGGAAAGGAACCATTCAATAAACCCACTAATTAAAGACCAGAGAAAAATTACATCCTTGCTCCCTCTATGTTTCTTGATAACAAGGATTCTTCTACCAGGTGAAGCCCTGACCTTGGAGGTAGTTATTCCTATAAGGGAGCTACAAATAAAAATTAAAAAATACCAATCTGCTGCCCATGAGGCCAGAAAGGAGTCCTTGGGCTGAGACCCCCCTGACCTGCCAGCACCATAATTGATGGGGAGCAGCCACAGCACACCTTGTGTGCCCTAAAAGCTGCCATGTCTTCCCAAAGAGTGCCTTGGACACAGCAGATCCCCTGGAGGCAGGTGATGTGCCAACCTCCTCTGCCAGGGGAATTATCCCTGAGCTAATTCCCCCCAGCAGGAATGGTGGCTGAGCTTCCTGCTCCAACCTGATGCTTGCTGGGGCTTTCAAAACACCCAGATATGTGATAAATGATTTATCTTTCCTTAACGCAGGTCAGCTCCCCTCCCACCTCACAGTACCCAGGGGCACAATTAGAGCCCTTCTGGATAACAGGAACACTCCCTGGAGTGCTAATCACATCGGAGAGATTGCTGGAGCATTTGGAAACCCAAAGCTTATCTTCTGCCCCATACAAAAGAGGATCTGCTTCTGCAGACACCCTAATCTGCAGGATTCTATTTAAATTTCAGCTAACTCCCAGTCCCACACTGGAGAATAAGAACAGGCTGATTAGAAGTTGGGTGAATCAATATGTGCTGAATGGCCTAGAGAAGTAGGAACATTCATCCTGGCAGTAATAAAACTGGGAAAGCTGTGGGCGGATGACTAAAAGGAACAAAGGGCTGCTTAGCAGCGTTGAGCTAGGGTAAAAAGGCCAGGAAGAAAAGCACTCATAAAACTTCATGACTAAGATCAGAATGAGATGAGAAATAGGCTGGGAGAAGTGTTGGATCAGGAAACATGCCACTCAAACCTAGGGTGAGTCACGCCGAATCCTGCCCTGACTCCTGCCTTTCAGGACACGAGGTCTGCCTTGCTCAAAGGGTCAAGCTCCCCTCCTGGATGCCCCCACGAAGGGGCTGGTTTCCTTCAGGGAATTCGTGGGACTAACTCAAGGGAGGTCCAGCCTCCCCTTTCAGTGCAAGATAAGCACGAAGGCGCCAGAGCCACCCGCTGGCTATTCCAAAGCTCTAATAGGAACATCAGCGTTAGGACAAGGGGGAAAAAATAACCCAGAGGAGGTTACAGGGCAACAAATGCGCCCTGAAGGACTCAAAACAAGGAGAAAGAGGAGCAGCCCTCAGGAAGAGAGGCTGAGCTTTCAGCCAAGCTGGAAACAGGGTGACCTGGGGCCAATGTTGCAGCACTTTGCCAGGGCCTGTGTTTGTTCTGCCCTTGCTTTATTTGCCCCAGGGCTATACAGGGAGCTTTCTTCTCTCCAGTTATCAATTTGCAAGTCTCATGAGCGTTCAGCTCGATTAATAATCTGGACTTTGCTAATGTGTGTTTTGAGCTTGCAGTCTCTGTTCTCATTAAGAACAATTTTCTTCTAGAAATATAGGATGGTTTCAATATTTTGAAATAGCAGCATGTGAGGTCCCATGGAGAGCTAGTGCTCAGACTTATTAAAAAGATTACTGAAACATTCAAATAAGATTGTTTTCTATTACATTTCAGAAGCAGAATTCAATATTAAAAGCAAATATAGCACTGGGATAGATACCTAAGGGAGCTTGGGTTTGTGACTTCTAATGGTTTTGTCTTCCCTCTCATCCCCCTTGAGATCTAAAATCCAACCACCTTTGGCAGTGATGTGTAGGAGACCATAAACAACACTGAGCACAGATTTGTAATTACAAGTTTAGTCATGGGGTCACTGTGCCCCTCAGAGAGCTTCAGTCTGGATTTTGATTACTTTTAAGGATTATTTACAAAGCTCGTTAGGAATACTAGTGCAAAAATGCCAGAACTACACAGAAAACTACCAGTGGGATTTTTAGTTTGGTTTTTCTTTTTTTTTATTTAGTACAACTAAATTTGGGCTGCAGACACCCTGAACCACAGTCCTTGTCAGCATGCTAATTTTCTGCCTGAAAGACTTAAAATACCTCTGCTTTTGACAGATTTTGAACTTCTGCTACCCAAAAAGGCAACCAACAAGATGCAATGGGGTTCACTGAAGTGAAGCAGGGATGCACTTGGAGTCTTCTACACACTTCCCACCACCTCCAGCAAAGCAGAAGGTGAGATCTGAGGCAGCAGCAGCATGGCAGTGCTTGGAGTGTTCCTAACCCCACAGCAAAAAAATGTACCAAAAACCTCAGAAAATTCCTCTGACTGCCAGGTGACCTTCACTGACCGAGAGGTTTGCAAGTTCAGGTAAAATCTGGTTGCCTGCACACGCACTTGGGTATTTCCAGACCGATGCTGATAAATACTGAGGGTCTAAAGTGTTTGACTTGCAGGTCTGATCCTCTTCTAAGTGCACGACCCACCTACAGCATGTGCATCAAGTGATACCCAGAGCAACACGCTCTTAGCATTTCAAAGTGTCTCGCTAACACCGATGGATGCCTCGCTAGTGACACAGGTATGTTCCGAGGGTCAGGTATGTTCAGAGCCAGCTTTGCGTGCTGGTTTGCGTTTGGGGCACGAGGAGGAGGAGGAGGAGCAGGAAGCCCGAACCCTTCCAAACCGCGACAGGCTTTGCTTCCCACACCTCGGGCTCCAGAGCTCTCCTCCCAGCAACGCTGACACCTAGTGGGGTTCTGCTTAAGTGCCAGCACCACAAACCCTCTTCCGTCAGAAAACGATTCATTAAAAAAAATTATATAAAAATATTG
>VZRQ01009270.1:43853-70866 GCA_013397975.1 Machaerirhynchus nigripectus | reverse complement strand
TTTTTTTTTTTTTTTTGTAGAAGGCCTAGTAGTTCCTTACTTGTGTAAAAGATAATCCACCTTTCACACCTTGGTGTCTGGACCCTGGTGTTTATTGCACTTACCCTCACAAAGCCAGGCAGGCAACTACTGTCTGCTCCCCATTTAACAGCTGAGAGAAGGAAGCCAAGTAAGAATGAGATCAAGCCTCATGGAACCAAGCTCAAATCCAAAGTTTTAGCACCACTGAAGCCCCCCCAGGCCCCCATCAGCTGCTGTCTATCCCTCTGTAGCTCTTTGCTGTGTGACCTGGAGCTCTTGCTCATGAGGAAGTGCAGAGGTCCCCTGCCAGTTCCATGCATCCCAGCACCTTCTTCCTGGGCCAGACCGAATTTTTGCAGATAATCTGATCCAGAAAGTCAGTGAGGTGGGAAATGCTAGCTGGGACAAGGACAGGGATGAAGACTTCAGCCCACCTCCCATGTGATTTGTGGCTGTAACTTGAACGTGGATCTGCCCTACACCAGGATGGTGGTGACTCCACGGGTATAAAGAGTGCTCATTCTCTTAGCAGTGACCTTCCTCAGGACATCTTTAACCTCATATCCCATGTTTCCTTCCTTCAGACTCCTGCAGAATCCAGAAGACTGCAGCTGTAGCCACCCTCTACCCTGCTTTCTTGTGAAAATGAAGACAAGCAGTGAGGAGAAGACGCTCAGGCCATACCTGACACCCCTGCGCAGCAGTACCTTGGCACTCACACCCACTCCCAGAGGTGTCTCCAAACACACAACCCCACGTTTTCCACTGATATTTGTACAGTCCATGTGCACACATCACCTCCCAGTAACCACTTCCCTTTGTTTGAAACGTGCATTAAATTTGCTCCCTGTAACTTGAACTGCTGAGAGCCCCCAAACCCAGCACGTGATGGGCACAGTGGACTGGCAGCGTGCCAGAGAGGAACAGAGTTGTTGTGCAAGTAATAATTATAAGATTATAAAAGAAAAGCCCTTTAGTAGCAAAACAGCCCAACGGAAATGTCACTGTTCAAACTTTCGATTTATTCATATGACTAGGCATAAAAGGGCACCTTCAACTCAGTTTTATGTTTAACTGTTAATATCCTTTATCATGTTATGGTAATTCCTCAGGCAACCAGACAGATATGAAAAATATGTTCCCTTCCTCATGATGGTGAAATCATGCGCTCTAATAACAGCCGGGAAACAAAATTACTGTACTGAATAAGATAATATGCAAAATTATTTTATTATAATGACGTTTTTGTTTAACTTTGTGCCTAAACCAGGCTGCTAGGTGCTTTGCCTTCTTTATTAAATTAATTTGGACACAAAACTGATCAGAAAGAAAAGGTTTGGAGAGCTGATGTGCTAAAACAAGATCTGTTTGGGTCCTAAAAAATAATAGATAAAGGAAACACGGAGAAAGATTCTCTAGTCTCACTGAAACTCAGGCTAGGTTTTCCTCCTGTTGCATTCCACAGATATGTCCTTGCACCAAGCTCTGCAAAGAGCTCCTCTCCAGGCCCTCCTCTCTTGTCCTCAAATTTGTGCTTACTCGACTCCATTAACTCTTGAGTTGTTCTGTGCAGGGCCAGGAGTTGGACTCGATGAACCTTGTGGGTCCCTTCCAGCTCAGAATATTCTATGATTCTGCGAGGGGCAGGTCACTGAGTATTATGCTCATGGGAGGGTCAGTCAGCTCCAGCTGCTCAGGGCTTGTGCAGCTGAGTTTTCAGTATCTCCACCCCACAACATCTCTGGGCCCCAGTTGGACCAGACTCATGCTGGTATTTCTCTTTCCTGGTATCTACTCAGAGATTCCAGTGTTGCAGCTTGTGCCCATTGCCTCTTGTCCTGTCACCCTGCCCTTCTGAGAAGAGCCTGGCTCCATCCCCTGCAGCCTCCCGTGAGCTAGGCCCAGACAGCGAGAAATTCCCTTGTGCTGGGAATTTAAATTCTCCTCTGCAGTTTGAACAGTCCCAGCTCACCCTGACTCTTCTTGTACGTCCTGTGGTCCAGCCCATTGACCATTTTGGTGGCCCTGTGCTGGACTTTCTCCTGAAAGTCTGTATCTTGTACTGGGAGCCTCAAACTGGACACAGCACTCGAGAGATGTGGCCTCACTGGTGCTGAGCCACTTGTCGTGGTCCTCCTAAATAGCAGTGCATCGACTGCTTCCACAGTGGGAACTTTTATTGCTCTCTGTCCAGTTGTCTTGGTCATTAATAAAGGCATAATCCACTCCTGGTGCGAGTATTGATCCCCCAGGCACGCTGCTGGTAACTGGTCACTGCTGGACTTTGGATCACTGGCGGATTACAAACAATGCTCTGAGCCCAGCAGTCCAGCCAATTTTCCACCCACCTTATCATCCATTTATCCAGTCCGTATCTCACTTGTTTGGCTATAAAGATATTGAAGGAAACACTGTGAAAGGCCTTGCTGGAGTTTAGGAATATGACATCCACTTCTCTCCCTCCGTACACAGAGCTTGTCATGCCCTCACTGAAAGTGTTCAGGCTGGAAGGGCACAATTGCCCTTTGGTGAATCCACCTTGGCTCTTCCAAATCAACTTCTTGTCCTTCCTGTGTCTGGAAATGGCTTCTTAAGAGGATTTGTTGTGTGACATCCCCAGGGACTGAGCTGGGGCTGACCATCCCCTGACTCCCTGATCCTCCTTGTCCTTCCTGAGGCTGGGTGTTTCATTTGGCTTTTTCCAGTCACTGGGAACCTCACGGTGATGAATGACACAGAGTGGCCTTGCAGTGACAGAGGCCACTTCCCCAGCTCCCTAGATGCCTCCCATGGGCTTGTCTATGGCTAGCTAGCCCAAGCTCTCACTAACTCTGTGTTCTCTGGGTATTGTTTTGCTCCCTAAGCTCTGTTAGCCTAAGTTAGGCTCTGCTAAGAGGCTCAGAGACCTGAAGGGCCAGAGGACCAACCTGAGCAGCGATAAGCCAGGCAAAAAAGGGCACCTCAGCCTATCTTTTATTAGGCATGGGGTCCCCAGCCCCAGGCCAACATCTTCCTTAGCCTTCATTTCACTGCAAAATGTACTTAAAAGAAGAGTTCTTGTGGTCCTTCATATCCTTTTCTAGATTCAACTCCAGCTGAGCTCTGGTTTTCCCAGCCACATCCCTGCAGGCTCTGCAATGCCTTGGGGCACCACCACTGTTCCTGCTTTCTCCTGTGTACTCCCTTTTTTTCCTGGTGTCTCTTTGAACTGAGACCACCATACTAAGAATTAGATCTTTAAACTATTTTACACAAGCATCCCACTGCAAATTCATAGAGTCAATAGACCCTTTTCATCCCGAGTTCCAGTAGAAGCAAACTTTTCTGATTTTTTTTCCCATTCCATATCTGATTGCCTCCCATCTTAATTTAATTCCATTATTTTTAGCTCATGTCTTCATTTTCTCTAAGCCTCCTAATATCACCTCTCCCCTCAATGTTTTGCTCCAAATAAATCCTTGTATAATTGCATTGCCTTTAATTGGCTACCCCTGGGGCTCATTTCATCTGGTTTCCAGCAATATGAATTCACTACGTTTAAATGCATACATCAGTATTAATAAATACAATTTTTTAAAAGCTCGTGGTGCTATCCAGTCTGGTAAGTCTTTGCCAGCTGTGTTCTTACTATATAATTATTATTCTTCAGTGTAGTTACTCGTGTAACCTTTGCATTTTGGCCTTATAATTCTAGAGAGTTTCTGAACACATCACTGAATGCAGGTTTTGGGGGAAGCAGGAAGATAAAGTCCAACCTCCTCCTCCCAAAATCTCGCTTCACTGTTCTCCCACACACACCCATAAAATAAAGCAAAATCTCTCCTTCCACTATGGCCTACAGTTATTACTCTGATGCTTGTGATTCATTCCATTTGCTGATGCAACAGCATGCACAGGCATTTGAAATGTAAATGTATTAATCTTATAAAAACTATTGCTTGATAATTGAAGGACTTGTGGCCAAACAAAGGACCTACAATAATAGGAGTGGTAATAGGCACTGTACTTTAAGCATACAGCTTCATTTTGAAAGAACCATAAGTAGTGTACACAACAACAAAAGAAAAACTGAATAATGAACGAGAAAGTTCACATCTCTTGCTGTCATTTCAATCATTAATTTTTATTTGCCATCAGGGGCTAGGTGGAGGCAAACCCATGTACTTTCATCCTTTCAATTTTCTTTCCGGTATTGTATATATTATGTATATTTTTCTACACCTTTATGCAGAAAAACCCTTTCACTAAATAGTATTGAGCAATTAGAATAGCAAAAACTTTTGCACTAAACCCACATACTTTTTTTTCCTTCAGAAACCTGGATCTGTCTATGTGTCTAGTTATGCATCTATCTAGGATTCAAACATGCAAGCATTTTGTCCTGTCTACAGCACTTTTTCATAATCAATAAAACAATTGACTTAATTTTTTTTTAATAGCTTCCCAGATTCAGTTTTCAAAACCTTTTGCACCTTAGGTAAATCTCAGTACTGGTAAGTGAAACAAGCAAGAAATAAATTTTAGTGAGAAAAAATGGAGAAAATCCCATGGATTTTATTTCAGTATCTAGGAATGAACGAAATGATATTAATAAGATTAATGATATTAATAAGATTACATTTCACAATTATCTTAATGAGTTTTGAATTAAATTTGACTTTCTGAAGTCCATCTTCTGAGACCTGAATCAATCTTAAGGATCTTGACCAGAAAACAAAGGGGAGGAGGGAAAAGATAAATCAAAGTGAAGTTCTTAACTTTGCAAATTATGTTTCACCTTGTAGCACTTAAGGCACTTTTCTGAGAGTACTTAAATCTCCTAAGTAGCCTGAATTTTTTGTTATGGCTTTAATTAAGCTGTGTCTGCCCCGGTTTATTAGTCACAGAGTCACAGAATCATCAAGGCTGGGAGGTACCAGTGAGATATTCCAGTCCCGCTGCCAGCCCAGTGGGGTCTGGATAAGTTTGGGAAGTGGGACCACGAGGAACTCATGAGGTTCAACAAGGCTCAAGCGCTGCCCCTGGGGTGGGGCGTTCACAGAATCACTGAATCACAAGATCTTCGAGGTCAGAAGGCACTTTCAAGACCATCCAGTCCTACCATCAACCGCACAATCACCCCCAAACCGCGTCCCAAAGCGCCACATCCAGGCGCCTCACGAACACTTTAGCAGTGATTTGCTGTGTCTTTAACAGGGATTTTGTTCTGAGCACCTTGGATTTTTGCACGTGTTCAAGATCTGCAAGGCGAAGTCCACCAGTCTCAAGCACAGCACTCATCCCAAGCTCCACACCACCCGTGCCAGTAAGATCCCACCACGCCAGGAAGGTCTCCCAGTTCCAGTCAGTGGAATGTCTGGGACCTTATCTACGCCGTGAAAAAAACTCCTGAGCCTGGAAAGCAGAGGTCTCTGCAGGCTCACTTGACTGCCCCCCTGCATTCCCCACCCAGCACAGAAGGGCTGTCCCAGTGGAGCCCCTCCAGGGCAGCAACCCCAGCAAGGGGCCTGTGTTTGCCCCCAGAAATTTCAGTTCTCAAAGCCAACAGCCTGGGCCACGTTGCAGGTATTAACTGCACTTCACCCGTGTTGCAACCAAGGGCAAAAATGCGCCTCTGCAATCCTAAACTTGTGCTTTTAGGCAAGATGTTCCACCAGATTAACTGCAGGAGGAAAGGGTCAGTTTTAAACTATGCATGCTTGTCCTCACTGAGCTATGTAAGGTCAGCCTTTGCTGATAAGGATGATTGTATTCCTTTAAAAATGGGGTACCTTATGAAGAAATAAACTGGATTTTGAAGGAGCTGGCTGCTGCCATTTATTTTCAGTGCATTAACTGCTGTCATTTCAGCACAGTCTGTGAGAAGCTGAGTGCTCACTGCAGTTATACAGCTGATCATATGAATAATCTCTAAGATTTAATATTAAAATGTTATATACTGACAAAAATGGACTTGGCAGAAGTTCACAACAAAGTGCAAGTGAAGAGGGTTTTGAAACCCTCTCTCCTATGGACATCACACTCAGAGAGAAGGTTTCACCTTTCTCCTGTGTTGATAGGTGGGGTTCATTATGGAATTACATTTTTAGAGGGGCCAGAATGAAGCAACGGTCTCGTAAATTTACAATCAGGAAGACATGTCAGGAAGAGAAATAGCTGGGTCAAAGGAGGAGGAAACTGGACAGTTCTGTGTTGGTTTTGCTGGAAAAGCAGAAGGTGGATGTGGGTCACAGAGGCACACACAGAAATGAGGGAGGCGGCCAGGTCAGCAAGGAGCTCGTGTCCACACCCAGGCAGCTCCTGCCAGCACATCTCAGCCTCTACTAACACGACCAAAACAGCTCCTTTCTAAGGGATGCATGACACTGAAAACCCCAAGGAACCAAAGTGATGCAGGCACCAGCGGTATGATGTTGTCCTGGCATCTCGCACCCCGGACAACATTTTCTGAGGAAAACCTCTGCAAGAGGGTGTCCTGCAACCTTACGTTGAGCAGAATAGGCAAGACATGCACAAAAGAGCTTTAGACTTTAACTCACTAACCCACATAAAAAACAAAAAACCCACCAAAAAAACCCAGCCAAAACCAAGGAACAAATCTATCACGGGACACAAAATAACCACCTTTCTTTTTGTTTCTCATGTAGCTTTACTGAAACAAGTCTTTCAAGTCATCTTGTGGCAGACTGTTTTGTGCAATACCCCATTAAATGTTTTTCATCTCATTTTTTTTTTCTTAGTTGCTGCACTCCCAGTATGAAAAGCCTGTTCCAGCTGCCTGCCCCTTTGGTGCTGATAGAGCCAGGCTGCCTCCCCAGGAGCGTATCTGTCCATCAATCAGTCCCTGGAAAATGTGGAAGATTTTTTTGTAGTCAACTCTTTATGTTTTCCATCTCTCAAACCACCCTGCAGGAGCCTGTTCCCTAATTTCACTCTTGTATATTGCTCTGAGGTCCTAATTTCACTCTTGTACGGCTGCTTTGAGGTCAGATGGTCTGGGACAAAACTAAACAGAGGGCACATTTGGTACAGGAAGTGTCAGAGTCAGCAGGGCTCTTCCCTGAAAAAAGTACTTCTTTTAATTTTTCCCTCCAAGATCCCGAAATCTGTAATTTTTTTGTATAGGTATCTTCCCTGGAGTCTGATCACTGTGGCTGTGAAAGGCAGCATGACGTGAGATGGACTGTCCATAAACGTCCATGGGGGAAAAGAGGAATTTACTTGCCTCTTTATCCCGAGGAACTGGGCTTTAAACCAGGCAACTCCTTGAAAAAAAACCAGGCTGCACCTGAGAGTTCCCTTCAGGAGATCTCAGACTTAGCTGTGGGTCTCTACACATTGAATACCACCTGTGAGGAGAAGAATTTCAGACAATCTCTTAATTAAAACAAGGATCATAATGTACCTGAGCTTTCCCAGGCATTTCAGTAACTACTTAAGTCGGGCCTGAGTAAATGTCAAACTGGCACAAGGTATTGACATTCCTGAAGAACATGGGAAAGCAAGCCCAAGGGAGAATGAGGATGCCAGCTCCACGCTTGTTCTCAGACTGAGCACAGCTCTTAATTTCTGGAAACACTTCTCAAAAAGCCTCAGGGGGTTTATAGTCTGTCTCAGAGCTTTCCCGGGTGCAGCCATAAAAACGTTTGGCGAAGGTTTCGCACAAGTACAGTGAGTGCTCTGTGTGCACCAGGAAGGAGAACCGGCTCCTTCTTGATTTGGCGTGGATTTATAGTCCTGAAAAGCTCGTCTATTTTCTTTTCCCAGGCAAGGTTTCAATAGGACACATCAGGTATTTGGCAGAGTTCTTTCATGCTCAGTGTTGGGAGGAGTGGGTTAAAAAGCAGGAGACTGGAGCAGGGTTGTAAATCAGCCCGAGTGACCTTGGAGCTGGGAATAACCCTTGATAAACCCGTGTAAACAGCAGGCCAGAGATCCCCTGGCATGGGCATGACTTTAACAGTGTGTGTCCTCTTGTGCGCCTCTGCTTCGGTGTTAGAGAGGCTATGGAAATTCATTTATTATTTGTGTTTAAGTCATGAATTTGTGGTTATTTGTGGTTGTCCTGGCTGCCTGCCTGTGCTGACTCACACACACACCCTCGAGCTGACACAAGCCTGCGTGGACCACACGAGGGTAGGGGAAAGCTCTCGATTTCAGGTCTAACATCCACCTGACCCTTCCATAACACTTCCATTGGCTAAACCAGGCTTTTTACAGATCTGCCAGGTCTACCCACCGGCCTTTGAACATACCTGAACCCCCTTTGGTGGAAACTTCTGTTACAGGTCTGCTTTTGTTAATGACAAACATTCCTGGGGGGAAATCCCATCGAAGCCTGTGCCATTTCCCAGCACCATTTGCAGCAGTAGTGCCATTGCCATACGCTGTGCCCCTCAAACTCCTCTCAGCATATATTTCACAGCTCAGTCAAAACACCCTGCTGACCCAGAACTTGTGGGTGGCAGCCAGTCACCCTGGGTGGCTCAGCCAGCAGGCTTTTGTGTGTTCCACGTGAAACCCAGGAGGGAAAATCAAGCTTCTGATCCATAACCCCGCTAGACAATAGTCTCAATGGAAGGTAATTTTCAACTGCTCTGCTCCCAGGGGACAGAAATAGTGGCCTGGGAACAGTTTGTGCTGTGAGGACTGGAGCATTATGCGTAACCAAAAGTGCATTTTGAGCCCTGGCTGGAACATTGTTCCTCCCAGGGACTTCAAGGGATGCCCACATTTAGGAGGTAGCTCCAGACAGCGTGGAGAGCATAACCTAAAAAAAAAAGCATCCGTGTTCTTGGGGGACACTTGGACACTTGACCAGGAAGAATAAAACAAGAGAGAACCTCAAAAGCATCAGAGTGAAATCAGGATGCCTCAACTTTCTTTTTTCTTGTCCCTAAACCCCCACATCTTGCACAGCTGCTCCTCTGCTCTGAGGCCCTGCAGTTTCATGCTCTGTAACCACTCTTCTCTGAAGCTGACCAAGACGCTTCTTTGTGTATCACAGCAACCCTTTTTCTGAAAGCCACACCAAAAAATCACCTTCTTGCAGGTTTTAAACCAATCTGTGTCCAAGCAAGTGCCTAAGCTCCTGCTGTTAAGGGAGACTCAATTTTTCACCTCTGAGAGAGACACAGAGATTTTCTTCTTAGCCTTCTCTTCTTATGTTCATTTCCTTTTATCCAGGTGCTGGGAGAGCAGCTGGGACATCTCTCTGTCCCAAAAAGACGTGGGTGTTATGGGTGTGACCCAATAACAGGGGTGAGAGGCCACTTGCCTTTCACTTTCTAGTTTTAGTTTGGGGTGCATTTTGTGCGCAACAGCATCTACAAGAACAGACACGCAGTTTCAGGGCGGTTTCACAGGACTGCTCACCTTCTGCACTGGGTCACTGGATGTCCCCAGGACAAGAGGATTGTCCCTCTCCCACAAGACAAGCAGGCTAAGCTCGGCTGGCTGAAATAATGTCTGCTGGCCGACTTTCCTCCTGCGGAAGGGAGCACCTGAAGAAGCTGTCAAAGGAATATTGCTGCTCCTTCTGGGGGCCCTCTGAGGGTGAGGTCGATGCTTCTCCGTGCAGAAACACCGGCATTAGGCTTCCCTGTTCACATGCAAATGGGCGAAGCCTCACCACAGTCAAAACCTGCTGCTCTTGGCCCATTCAGAGCCTGACAAACAGCCTGATGTCCCACCTAGGTAAGAGTCAAGGCTGCAGCTTTTGCAGCCCCGTCACACGGTGCTACAGTTTTTGGATTAGTGTGGATTGGTTGCATCCGAATTGCATAAAATTTACCTGCTTTGGGTGCACAGGATGCAGGAGACCCAGCGGCCTCCTCTAAGTCCTTTCATAAGTGGCTAACTCTGAGTGTTTGAAGGTCAATCAGTTTGTGCTGATGAAATGACTCGGATCAAGCAAGGGCTCAAGTACAGGCGCTCTCCCGAATTGTTAGTTCCAAACCTGCCTTTCTGAGGCTTGTAATGGGATGCTAAACTCTGGCTGTTTTGTGACTTCTTTGCCCTAAGGTCTTCTGAGAGTTCCCAACACTTAAAGGGTAACTTCCTCTCCAAGTCCCAGCTCTGAGCTCTGCAAGGATACCCTGAAAATCCTATTTTCCGTGTGGAATCCCACGGTCCTTATTTTAAGTGTAGTCCAATGTTAAAAGACTCTGTATTGACTAGGCTTTTCCAACAAATCTGACTGGTATCAAGATACACAAACTTTATAGGATAGCTTTAAACAAGAGGGTTATTTTGTAGTTGTAAATTCTGGGAAAAATACATTAAAAACCCAGCCAAATGCTGCCAACACACCTGTGACATGCACAGTGGTGGAGTGTCCACCTTGGCTGTCCTGCTGCTGCTCTTTGAGGGATTTATCAGGCTATCCAACCCACACCCTGGGAATTACTATTTTCCACGGTCTGAACTTCATGTGTTTACCAGCTGACCCTCCCAGCCTCGGCGCTGGCACTCCTGATAAGCCAGTCTCCCTTGGGAATGGGCCTGGAGAGCTCAGGAAGGGGCAGGACACACAAGCACCGAGCTCTTGCATCACTCCTGAGCAGGAATCCGAAGTTATAAACCCTCCCTGCCATTTCAGCCAGGTCAAGAAGAGGTGAACTCCTTGTTTTTGTGCAATAGGCACCTTGCAGCTGTGTTCAAAGGTGTGGAAATCCTCTTTATCCGGCTGGAGTAGTTCAGTAGAACTAAATTCACAGGGAACAGGGGCAGAGGATTGTTTCGTCTTGGAGAGAATATAAAACACAGTAACAATTTCATTACTGTATAGTTATTATTAACAGTTGCCACATGTACATAGGAGTCGAAATTACAAAACCAGATCCATAAATAAAGGGGCTAAATAAAGGAAAATTAAATAAAACCCCAAACCATAAAATATTTACAATGTGCCTTCCTCAAAATCAGATAGGGGAGGATGGTTTAGAAGTAGACTTTAAAAAATAAGACAGGGAACGGAAATACAACTGCTCCAAAACCAACACAACCCAGTTGGTTCAGATACTCGTTATCTGTTAGGCAGCATGTAGCAGCAAAAAAAAAGTGGTAAAATAAAATAAAATAAAATAAAATAAAATAAAATAAAATAAAATAAACAAAACCCCTGACCACAGACACATGTTCATAAAATTAACTATCAGTAGGTCAGAGTCAGTTACCTGACTTCCATTTATGCCATCCATTCTTTATTTTTTCCTGCAAAACCTGCCCACGCAGACAGCAAGATAATCAGTATTTTGCAAAGACAGACCTGATCAATTAGTGATAGTGGTATAATGTTAAAATCTAAAGCACAGGTTTTGTCAGCTTTGGGTATTTATGGAAATACTCATTTCTCAGCCATTTTCTAGAGTGCCCATGCAGTGCTGTCAAGTGGTTGTTATTGCACCTGCCCTTTGAGCAGTTTTATGCAGAGCAGCAGTGCAGATGCCAGCCCTAGCTGGTATTTACGAGGACTGTTGCTGTTGTCCACGCAGAAATATTTAAGAGAACAGGTCCATCACCAGCAGGAACTGGTATCAGCCAGCTTGTACTCCTTTCCCAGGATGGGTTCAAATTACCTTCTGAAAATTACTCACCAGGTCCTTGTACAGGAGTCTGGTGACCAATGTCCAACCAATCCCAGAGAAAACAAACACTTCCAGCTAACTTCTTTTAGCTTCGGTATTTTCAGTGTGGTTGGGTTTTGATCACAAAAGAGACATAGAACTCCAGAGAAAAAATCTGGTGATCAAACTGGTAAACCCAGCCCAGGAATTTCCTCTTAGAAAATTTACTTGCTTAATTACGAAGTGTCGGCAGTTAGGTAAAGGTTGAATTAAAGCATCAGTCTTTCACCTCTTAGAGCAAAACTATGATGCCACAGCTCTTGCTGTTGACCAGAAAGGATCTGCTTTCTTGTGCCACCTTCTCTACAGATAAGAAGTGTTTTGGCTTTATTTGTGCCTTCAAACACAAGGCTTCTTTACACAGACAGCAGGCAAGCAAACAAATCGTTCCTTAAGGAATTAAGGCAGCCACTGAACCAGAATAAAGAGAGAGTCAGACCCAAATTAAGACTGATGAAGTAAGATGTATTTCAGTCATTAACGAGGAAAATGCAGCAGGAGTGACGAGTGTGTGACATCCTGCTACAGGTTAATCATTTTTATACCAAGGCATGGAAGAGTGGTGACTGTGACTCAGAAATCATTTCAGAAATCATCGTTCTTCCTCCACCTGAAATTATATTCATGGTGCAAACAGTGTTTCGCTGAGCCACTTCAGGTAAAATTAAAAAGAAAGGTAAAGTGAAATAAGTGAACATATTGGAACCAAAGTGTAAAATCCTGCCTAAGTCACAAACAAAGTTGTCTTGTCAAAAGTTGTGGACAACACATTTGGCTGCTTCCATGGGAAGCACAGCTCCCTGAAAACTGCATATGCAAACAGAACTTTCTCGTAATCACAATCAAATATATTTTTTCCAAAGTGAACTTCTGGCTTGCTGAAGAGTACAAACAGATGGAACTGAGCTGCATTTTTCCTCCTTTATAACCTGCCTGATCCAATGAACTGGATCAGTGTTTCGCTGGTAACCAATCAGTGATTTACAGTTTTCTGACTTCATCTGCTCCGTTTATCACGGAATTAAAACAATGTCCAATTGTTGATAAAAATCAAGTACTTTTATACCTGGTGCAGGAACAGGCCATAAAAGCTTGTCTAGCTGCAGGTAAATACAAAGAGGACACTTTATTGTTACCCTTTTATAACAGGTCAATCAACAAGTCTCCAAGCACTTTTACAAATATTTGGTTAAATGTGAATATAGCTGTTCTCCTCCTGATATTACATACCATTAATTCCCTTTTGCAGAGCAGGAAGTGCAGGCAGATGGAAACAAGTTCCCTGAAGTTATACAGCAGATCTGGAGCTGAACTAGTATGGAAAGTGAAGAAAACCCCCGTCTCTTTATTATTCAGGCAAACAAAAGGCAATTCTTTTTGGATAGGATTTATCTCTGGCTATCTCATGCAGGTATTCAGAAAATTCAGCTGTTCAAAGGGTCTTGTTAGTTTTTTTTTAATCTATCTAGTGTAGAATTATTACCAAATAAATGAAAACCACTGGTCTTCCTGGAACTATAGAAAACAAGTTTGGGGTTTTTTTCTTTTTTATTATGAGATGGCATGGTTATTACTCAACATTTAAAAAATATATTATAATTAAACAATAAGTTGAGAACATCTGGCTCCATTAAATCAATGCTAATTTTTCCAAGATTACACCCAAACCATAATTCTTGGTTTCTAATTCAGAAAAAAAAAAAACCCTTAATTTAAGATTTATTGTGGTTTGTTTCTTTTTATTTTACCAATCAGTATTTTTCTGTATGCATCTGGAAGACTAAATCTATTTGATTCTAACTGCTGTTGAAACACAGTTCTTTCTGTGATTGTTTAAAGCCAATCACATAAGAACTGAGTAATTTTTCTTTTGCAAATAAAAAATTTTAAAATGTTAAGTTATAATGCATTTTTGTGATCTCTTATTATGAGAACAGTGAGATCATTCTGTATCGAGACTCAGATTTACTGAGGCACTGCAGTTGCTTCAGACCAGGCTGGCATATGAGGAACTAAAAACCTGGCTTAATTGGCTGAGCAGGTTGGATTTATGGCTGCTTTGTGCTACAAGTGCAAGACAAAGCTAAACTACCAGATCAGGGAGAAAAAAAAAAAGTCCCAAGTATCAGGGAAAAAATCATACAATAAATGAAAGTTGTCCTTCAACTTCTGTGCCACAAGAGTGGGATTATTTTAACGTGGATAGGAGGTCAAGTTTGGAGGTCAAATTCTCTTCTGATAAGGGAAAATGCAGCTGTATTTGCATGGTACACCCAGAAAAATCCAACAAAGAGCAAGTGTTTGAATTTTTATTCTCTCTTGTTATACAATAACAGAGGAGAAACCCACTGAAACAACATGCACCTGAACTAAAGTGAAGCTCACTTATTATTCCTGTCTTCACTCTGGGAGATGGCAAAGAATTTAATTTCGTAACTCTGAGACTTTGCCTCTATACCAGAAAACTGAATTGGGAGGAAAAAGGAAAAATAAATTGAGAACTAAGAAGAGTCCGGGCAATTTTATGGGTTTCCATCTGTGGGGGGCTTAAAATATTTCCTGAAGGGCTGGGACAGAAGTGAGAATGTTCACAAGGACACACCTTTCTAATCTGCAGGCCCGTGGGACCCTCTCCTGCTTCCCAGATAACAGGGTAATTGGTTTGAGGAGTTGTGTTTTTTCAGCATATTCAGTTAATACCCTGACAAAGAACCACCTTCTGCTTCATTCAACAGCTGGAATTATTTAAAAAAATTATATTTGAAGATGTCTGCCCATTTTTCTTGATTGTCAAACGTACCTGCAGCAGGTGAATTTACATGGCAATACCAGCCAGATGCAAATGTGCTTCCAAAGTCAACATACAGTTAGTTTAAGCTTAGTTATTAAATGACTAATTATGTTCCCAGGTTTGGTGTAGTTTTATGGGTGAGTGGGTGACTCTAGTTTCTGTCACCCACAGAGATCTTTCATGGTACCAAGGGAAGAAAAAAATGCATGGAGGACACCACCATTTGAATATTGGTGGTTTTTTTCCCCCAGCTGTGGGCTTTAGCACCGGAATTCCCTGGAGATGGCTCTAATTGTAGCTCTATTGGAATGGTAAAAGAAAGTTTTGTGCTGTAATTCCAAACTGTCAAGGGCAAGGTCACCCTGACGAGTTTGGAGTAAGTACTCGGATGTTTGGATTTAGGGAGACTTTATCTCCCACTGCCCCCGGGCTTTTGATTAGACGAGTGAAACACGGGCAAAAATCACAATACAAGGGAGCGTGTGGCGAGTTGGGCATTAGGTGAGTGCGAAATGAACTCTGTTGACAAAGTGCCCGCAGAAACAAAGGGAGTTATGACAAATGACCTCATTGTGGTCTTGGGAAACGGAGGGGCAGGTACCAATCCCTTCACTCTCGTGACCAGTGAGACATCGTGAAGCAGAGTCCGGAGGTTTAGGCTGGATATCAGGAAGAGGTTTTTCAGCCAGAGGTTGGTGGGGCATTGACGGGGCTCGCCAGGGAATGGGCACGGACGGCCCCGGCTGCCAGAGCTCCAGGAGCGTTTGGACACCGCTCCCAGGGACAGGGTGGGATTTTGGGGGTGTCTGTGCAGGGCCCGAGGTTGGACTTGATGATCCTGTGGGTCTGTTCCAACTCAGAATAGTCTATGATTCTATAAATGGGTGGGCAGACCTGCCTTACAGAACAGGGCTGAGGAGGTGCCATAGGGAGCCAAAGGTATTCCGTGGTAGGATGAACAATGTAAGTGATGCCAGACACCTAAAAAGAGGAATTTATTCATCAGTTTATTTATTCAGATGCTTAGCACCAGTCTGTGGAAAGGTTAGTTTGCATGCTTGTAAAGAACCGAAAGAAAACATCCAAACATCGTTTTGCTGCAGAAATACGGACGAGGAAGTGGTTTGGTAAACATTTAACTTATTAATAACTTTTATTATTAATACCATTGAACGTATTCATATTTAAGTGCGATAAAGATGCTTGAGGCAATTGCTGGGTCATGTTGAAGCTCTCCACACCCTGAATTCTGGGCAGTAACCTCTGGTCTACCCAGCAAGAGCACATCCCTCTCCAGCAGACGCTGCCTGCTCCTCCCAAAACACGCAGCTACTCGGAAAAACCAAACCCTGCCCTGATCTCTCCTTTAGAGGTTGTTTATAACCCATTAATAAAACGAATGCTCTGCATCCCGCTCCGCCAAAGCCAGCTCTGCGCGATTTAAAACACAATTACACGCTCATGGAGCTATTTCGGATGAGATAACAGCCACGAGCTCAGCCCTCGACCGGGGAGGACAAGCTGAACAGACCAGGCAGCTTCTGCTGCCAAGAGGAGGCAGTGACCCCCTCCCCACCGCGGCCGCTCCAGCCCTCCTGTTCCTCTGACCTTTGGTAGCAAGCTGAGTTAACCTCGGGGAATATTAACCCAGGCTGGGGGAAGAAAAAAAGGCAGCTTTTACTACGCTTGAGCTTTGCAAGGCCCTTTAGTGAGCCAGACACCAGCCAGGAGGGAGGGAATAACCGGGGGAAAGAGGGTGGGAATGCGCTGCTCACTGACCAGCTCGGCCCTCTCCGAGAAGAGAAGGTGTTAACAGGGGTAATCAACGAGCTGCTGGCTTGTGCCCAGATCTTCAAGGCTGTAACTAAGCAGGGCTCCATTCATTTTAGCCGAGCTGCCCTGGATCTCCCCCCGAGCAGGTCTGGGGGTGTTTCCTAGCGCGCAAAGCAACGCCGGGTCCTCGTAAAGGGTTTTAAACTCCCCTGGCAGCGCAGCACAGCGCATTTGTTATCTGCTGCCGTGTCCTTCTGCCCAGTTCTTCTCGGGACACCCGAAATGATGTCCTACCTTGCAAGTGGCTACCTACAGACTGACAGGAACCAGCCTAGATTTTTTATATCTCTCTCCTTATCCGCAGCCACCGGGCAAGACATTTGGACAAATCCAAACTGAGCTCCAGGATATTCTAAACTCAAAAGAAATGCAGTTTTGAATTATAAGTTACTAGGTTATGTCTTGAGAGAAGAACGAGAAACCATCAGGAATAAATAACCATCAAATGACTTTTAAAGAAAAAAATATGTGAATTTCCAAAGAAGATAAATGTTCATTTTCTCTTGTAGAAGAGAACAGAGGGATTTTTTTTTTTCTCGTGGCCCTAATGCCAAGTAACAACTTGCAGGGCCATTTCCCTCCATTCTGGTAAGGAAACTTAATGGGGAAATCATATGACTAGGCACCCTGCTTCAAACCTAAAACATCTCTGAGCTCTGAAGGCCGTCTATTGCTGTAGGTTAAAGGCAGGACATGCCACACGGGTGGGCATCGCAGAGAACCTCAGAAGGCGACAGTGCAGTGTTTTGGTTGTGTCTTGGGATGATTTTACTTTTTGCTTCAGGTGAAACTTGAGATCCAATTTGTGCAACTGAATCCATGCTGGAAAATGACTGAATCTCACGGATTCCTTTTGGGAGTGCAGGAGCAGAAATAGCCCCCAAAATGCTGCATCTGAAAAACCTAAGCTAAACTTTAACGATGTTTTAGACAATACTCCTTATGGTTTTGTATTAATGAGTCTGAAGATCCGTAGTTCTCTCTGAATAAACACATAGGGCTGGAAAAACACTGAAGGTACGATCTTGGTGTGCTTGATGTAATTCCTTGATACGCATTTGGAAATATAAACAAACTCCAGACACTTGCATGCCAAACTTGTGTACTTTGCCTTATCTGCCGTCTCCATACAGAGATGTTAAGCGTAGCATGCAGCAATATTGCAGCTAAATCGGAGCTGTTATTAGCAGTGAGTGGAATTTCTTCATTTGACGACTCACTTTTCCAGTACTACTCTGAAGTTTTGGGATACGAGTGGAATTCATTTGTTTTGCTGTGGAGCTCAGCTTTGGCAGAGAAAAAAAAAACCTCTCTCACTGTAGTTCTGCCTTACAGGAGGCACCACAAGTCACCAGAGCGTCGTAAGTAACGGAACCATTGAGGTGGCAGTAATTTTCCAGAGTGCCCCGTTATTAAATGACCCTAAAAAAGTCCAAAGAAAACGGGAGTCGTTTGCCCCGGCCGGTATTTTACGATCAATCTTTATCAGGTGCCGACCTGACCTGTTCAGGAAAGTGTCGTGGCTCCGTGCTCGCCTGCAACATCCTGAAACGGAGGCCAGCAGGGACCGATGGGCGAGTTCAAAACACAGGGCACAGCCACAGCACGCTGGGCTGGAGCAGCAAAACCCAAACCCAGGGGTCTCACGCGGGGAGGGGACGCAGCCACCGCCTCCCCCTCTGCCCCTTGCCGGGCTCCCCTCGCTTCCGTCCGGCTCGTTGGCTTCGCAAACGCCCGCGGGAGGAGGAGGAGGGCTGGGGGCATGGGGAGAGGAGAGGGGAAGGGAAGGGTCCCCCGTGTCCCTCCGGGGCCGGTGGGCTCGGGTGGCTCGGGGCGGGCGCGGGCAGCGCCGGGTCCCGCCCGCCGCGGGAGGAAGGAAGGGGCCGGGCGGCGCATCCACCTGCGGGCACCTGCCCCTGCCCCGCACCGTGACTCCTCCCCGGCCGCAACGCCCGCTCCCGGCTCCCTGCGCCGCCTTCCATCCCCTCCCGTGCCGTGCCGTGCCGGCAGCCCCAGGTAAGCGCTGCTCTCCCCGCCCGCGGCCCCTTCGCCTCGGGAACCACCTGGGGCCGGGCGGCTCCCGAGCGCCGGGAAGGGAGGGCAGGGTGGGAATCGCCATCCTGGCCGCCGCGAGTTGCGCCTGTTGGTGTTGGCTCTTAACTAAGGAACTTCGGCTGTACTCTGGGGGGATGAGGAGGGGGGGACCACGGCGGCGTCTGGGAACCCCCGTCCCGCGGGGTAGGAGGCGCCGGATGACTGAAAACCGAGAGGGGACGTGGCTCGCCCCTCTCCGCGGCGTTCCACCCCTGCTTTCCCCGGTGCCCCCTGTCCGCAGCCGGTTTCTGCAGCGGTAGATGCAGCACGATAAAGTTGCGCTTCCCCGCGGGCCGGGGTGCAAGGGAAGCCGGGAGCCGAGNGCGCACGGAGGAAGGAGGTGGATGGGCGCGGTGAATTCGGTGATACCGCGGGGAAGGTGCGGAGGGCTCAGCCAGCGCCGGCCCACCCCGCACCGCTCCAGGTGGAGCTTGTCCATCTCTTGCCCCGGTGATGAAGGGTAAAAGATTGGGCAACTTCCTCTAGGTCACCGCGCGAACAGGGAGAGTAAACCAGAGTAGCGTTTAGTTTTGGGGTCTCTTCAGTGTGTATTAACTCTTTGGTTTTTAGCAAAAGCCCTAACTTTTGGTAAAAGTTGGCACAGCTCGTCAAGTGATTTTGGAAGAGTAACTTTTGGAAGAGCCGTCCCATTGAAACTTCTGTGCCAAAGCTTTGAGTGCTGAAATCAATCCAGTCCACACCCCCTGCAGGTGGCTTTAGGTTCATTGCTTACCTAGACCTCGAACCTCAACTTCCTGGGTGGGTATCTGTGAGTTTAAGGGACCATTGTCACACTGAGCCTTTGTCCTAAGCAGCCCTGTTTGCCCTGAGTTGAGGGACATTAATGTCTCCAGTGCTTTAGAAAGAGCTCGAGGAAGCAGCTTGGGTTATTCGCATCGTGTAGGGCAATATTAGGTGGAGAAAGAGGTGGATGTGGTGTGTGGCATAGATCAATGAACTGGGAAAATGGCAAGTTGTGGCTTTTACCTACAGGTGTAAATGTAAAGCCAAAAGACAGGTGGACTAAGATAAATTTTGAATGTGCCTTTTTGTCCTTCCTTTCATTCTTAAACTGTTAAAATTTATACTTGTTTAGCGGATAGACAACCTAGAGCAAATCTATCATGGTAGCGTAGCCTGAAAATGGAAGTAAGTTGGAACTATGTTCCTGGATGTTGATGGAAAAACAAAGCAACCCATTATTCTGGGATGCTGGTCAAAATATTTGTCTTGGAGTTGCCAGTTCTGAAGATATGGGCTTTTCCTCTTGTGCCAGTCCAGGGCTGGTCCACACCAAGTAGCTCCAGTGCCACGGTGGTGGTGGCTCAGTGGTGCCTGTGCTCTGCAGCAGTGCTTCCCCCACAGCTTTGATGTGTGCATCCTGAAACCTGTTTCTGGCAACACGAGCCTCCCCGCGGAGTGAATTCAAACCTCCTGCCAGCAGGTTTGCTTTTGACTCTTATCTGCCATAGGCCTCTTAGAAGTGGTTTGCAGCTCCTCAGGACTTGTAGGTCACAGGTTAAAAACAGCTGACCTGGACAGGTATCTGAATAAGTCTGATTTGGTAACATTGCTGGGTTTTATTTTTCTGCAGTGTGGGTACTTAGTGCTACTATATTCATGTAATATTAATTTACGGATTAAATATGGTAAACAAGTGTTCTTGAGAGGTGTATTTCCTTGCCAGTGACTTTCAGTGACGTAGACAGATACCTGAATTTTACTGCCAGGAGGTAATAACCAAATACGAAGATGATAAGCAAACATGCTTCCGCCAGAAAGTCATTTGCTTCTGCCGTGGAAGAAGGGCAGAGGCAGAACCTGGGATGTAGTGTAGGGGAAGTAAAAATCCAAAGGCCAAGCTGGCTGTTGCTGCATCCTCCAGCTCTCCTCCTGTGATCTGCTCATGGGTGCTGTGGTGTGCAGTTGTTGCTGACCAATGGGTCATCTTCTACCATGCCAGAACCTCTGGTTCTTCTGGGCTCTTGGTCTTCTCTGGTTCAGAAATGGCTGGTTTTGTAGGGTCTTGTGCCACTCATCATCCACTCCGTGAAACGAGAAAAGAGCATTTCAGCCTCCTTCCCCACCCCACTGTTCCTAGCAAAGCACTTGATGTAATAAGGTTGAGTTTGATGTCAATGTCTCTTTTCAGACAGATGATAATAATAATAATAGATAATTAATTATGAGTATGGCATCCTATAACTTTTTAAAATGCAATTGCTGCACTCAGAGATTTTTAATGCCTGCTTTTCTTTGCATGTGGAAGTAGAATTAATCTTGTTTTTACCTTTAATCTTGTTTAATTAACCTTAATCTTGTTTAATCTTGAAAAACCTCTGTTTTACCTGGAATACTGTTGTGGATTTCATTGAGCCGCTGCTGATAGCGCTTATCAAGCAGCACTGTTTTTTAACACCTCTTGATAAGTAGTTGTACAGTATAATGGTATTTTAGGAGCTAATCTAGAATAGCTTCAAAACTGTGAGAAGGACGAGGTTTTATTTTTGGCAACCTTTCATGTAAATATTTGCACAGTCTCACGTAGTTCTCTGGAAGACGTGTGATGTTACTGCACAGGCACGCTGAGTAGAGCTCACCTCCGTTGAGAAGGTTTGTTGAAAGGCCAGGACACTGTAGGACCCTGATTTTGATGACTTTGAGAAATTCAGTGAATTTATCTTTGACTCCTTCCAGAGGATAAATGGAGTAAATTAAAAACACTTTTTTAAAATCATCATCATGATAAAAATATTCAGTGCCACTTCCTGAAGAAGTGTCAAGGAATGTTAATGAAATGAGATGAAAAATCCTATTTAGCTCCTTTCCTCTTCCATTCATTCATAACTGGATTTTTTTTAACCTTTCTATACTTCATTTGGAAATCATGATAATTTTTAATACTGATTGTTAAACAGGAATCTTGACCATGTTTCTTTCCTCTTGTCCAGGTGACAAGGCAGGAACTGTCCTGTGAAATTGCTCTGTGAAAAGATCATGAAAATGAATCTAGAATCACCTCTTTGCTTGTTTTCCCTCTTTTTTTTTTATTATATTCCCTCACTAACCTTTCCTCCACACCATCTTGTCCTGGTTATATTGTGTTTATGGTTGTGTTGCTGAAACGTTGAGGTGGTCATAAAATGGTTGGGAATGAAAAGAAATGAAATCGTTATTTCCTTTCTAGCGTCATCAACGCCATGTTTTGTTGGCTTGTCCTTCTTTAAGGCTGAGCTTTGCACTGAAATTACTCCTTTGCTATCTTAATGAGTCCTGTTGGTTTGCTCATTGGCTTGATACAGGGAGTTTTTTGGATGTGATGCAGTGTGTTAGGTTCACATTGAGTGTTTGGATGCTTTTATGCTTCCTCTTTTTAGAAGATGAATTTGGCTTCATTCATTTGGTTTTTGACTGTTCTGTCCTCTTACATCTTTCTTGTTTATATGTGGTTGCTTTTACGTAGGTCTGACTGTGAAAAACTAGTTTGGTTTTGGTTTTTGTCTCTGGGTTTTGTTTTTTTTTAAATTGTTGGTGACTATTACAGAGCTTAGCAAACAGCTGATGTTTCTGTTTCAGGAAATAGCACAAAATATGTACTGGAGCAATATGTAAATGCAGGAAGCAAGCTGTTGCCAATATAACTCTGGCTTCTTTGGCCAGTTGAACTCACAGTGTTGAATTAGGGTATCTAGAGGTAGTTATTCCATCCTATTGACCTGCGCATGGAAACAGCCTGTAGGGATCTCTATATAAAAGCTTGTGGAAACCAATTAACAATTACGACATGGTGTGTGCTAAGGAAGTCCTCTTGTTGTTTCTTGCATGGAGAGCCAGGGTAAAAGGCAGCAGGTCTGGTGTCATTAACAAAATCCTGGTTAGACCTTTAGGGCTTCTTGGCCTTTCATTCTGTCTGTTGCTTTTTTGGGGTGTTGGTTCCTGGCCAGCAAAGGACACAGGAGGTGTGAAGGAGCCATGAGCTGATGCTGCTGTATCGAGGCAAAAGCAGAGTCTTGCTTTTGCCCCAAATTCACCAAAATTCAGTGAGGGGTTTAGGAGCGCATGGTGGTGAGGACCATGTACAGCTGAGCAGCACAACTCTGTGCTTGGCGCTTTCCTGTCCAGGGCACAGAGGGGCTGTCACTGTGGTAGGGAGGAGGACAAGCCTCTGGAGGGCTGAGAGTCTGCAAAGTCCATTTTTGATTAAATAGGAAGTTGTCAAATGAAGTACAGACCAACTCTGCTTCAAATTTTACTTAAAGACCAGGTTTGCAGAAATCCGTAGAAAAACTAACAAAAACCCCAAAAAGCTATTGGATTGAGTTTGCTTTGAATTAATCTAATATTTTAAATTTTTGTATTGTTTTTTGGCTTTGTTCCGTTTTTGTTTTCATTTTTGGACAAATTTACTGGCAGTAATGATGTGTTTCTTTAATCTTAATGACCCATGGCATAACGTTAATATTAACACTCCTAAGGCAGACGTGAGGAGGAGCTCAGCTACTGCAAATACCAGCTGCCAGCTGTGAGGCAACACATTTTGCTTTATTCACCAGTGAACTGTGTCAGTGGTGGCTTTTTACTCTTCTCTCCTGTCTTTAGAAACAGTGGCTTTATTCCTGTACTTTATGAAAGAGAAACACACTCAGTTTTGGACCTTCTGTGTTGCTGGAGGTCCAAATCCTGGTTCTGCTCCATCTGTGCTAGAGTTTTTGAAATTTAGGGGCTTGACTTCTTTAGGACTGATGGGTCCCTTTCATTATTTGGGTGCACCTTTTCCAGAGCTGGAAGGTCTTACCAAACCAACCCTCAAGCCTCTGGTACCCTGTGACACCTTGAAGCCTGCTCTGGTGGGGAGCTCCATCCCAGTTCCCTTGCCTGGGATCTCCAGCTCACTTTTAAGGGCTCCAGAAGTTTTTTCCTTCAGATGCAGCCAGTAAAGTGCCATAATAGCTCAGCAGACATCAGGAGGAGTGATGGCAGTGAGAGGGAAGGAGAGTTGTACATTCCCACTAAACTCTTCTGCATCATCAGAGTGGGTTTATGATACTTTTAAATGGCCTATTTAAATTTCTCTGATGTGTGAGGTGAGTTAGAGGCCAAAGTATTGGACTGAGATAAGGCAGAGCAGTCCCTTCTAGCTCTACAGTTGTTGGGGAGTGTTTGACAGGTCAGTTTGGTTCTCCATTGACCCAGCTTCCTTATCTGAGAAGCTGCTGCAGTTCCCCTGATGTGTTTGTAAAACATTTTGAAGTGTGGGAGTGATGTGTGCTTAGGAAAACCAGATCATGTCGTTATTGGATGCTACAGATTGATTTTTGCCTTGAACGTTTGCAAACCTAATGGGAGTTCAGTGGTTTTGGTTTCATGTAGCTTTAAAACACTGGCAAATGTGTTTATTGGCCAATACCATGGAAGCCTGCATGTACCTGTGAGTTTCTGTATTTTATAACAGGGAAACTGTTATTAATCAGAAGCTGGATGGGAAATAGATTAACAAGATCTAAATTGGGAGCGATGGTTGAAAACCAGCTAAGCAAGAGAGATATTTTTTCCTCAGTTCATTTGAGGAAAAAAAACCAAACCAAAACCACTCCCAGAAACTCCCAAAAAACAGTGAGGAATGCTCTTCCCTGCTAATTTGCAAAGCCTTTCAAATGATAATGTTAAAAAAAAAAAAAAGAAAAAAAAGAAAAAAAAGATTTTTTTTGGTCATAGCACCTGTTGGCTTACCTCAGAATCACCACTTCTGTCTGGTATCACTAAACTTCCTAACCCCTTTTATCCCCTCTCCTTTTCAGAGAACAAGGAACAGAAATATCCTCCTGTGACTTATTTGTCTCTAAGTCTGGGCAGAGCTGCGCTTCCTGACTGCTGTGAAGAGCTGGGCAAGGATGGATGGGACATAAAGCGAAGCAGAAGTCCTGGAGCCTTAGTCACCAGTCTGATGGACTTTCAGTAAGTAGGAGTAAGACTCGTTTCTCACCTGTCTGCCACACAAATAAGTTCAGTGGTGCATTATTAACACCTTTTTGCTAGCCCTGATAAGCAAATACCAGCATGGGCCTTCCTGAAGTGTCACAAAGAATTGGCACGCTGGAGGTGCCAAGCAGCTGTTGAAATCCGCTTCAGAGACGTTTGCAGTTCAGTTTCGGGTGAGATGATGCCTTGATAGATGTTCTAAAAAATAAACTTATACTTTGGGCTGAATTACGCTGCGCCTTAATGCAGCTGCAGTGGGCCCATGTGCCGGGTTTTGCTCTGCAAGGTAGGGAAAGGCATTTCTCAGTGCTCAACTGAGGCACTTTCTAGGCTTCCTGTGGAGTAACATGAGAGGACTCAGCAGACAGCAGTATTTATTAGAATGAGTGCTTGTGGAGGTGTATAACTGCTGATTTTAGATCTGCGCCAGCAAACATTCTGTATTTCTTGCGTCCGTGGCAATCGGTGGTTTTGCTCAGCGTTAATGTTTAACTTTAAAATAAACTGCCGGATGCTTGAAACACTGGATGCAGCTCCTCTCTTTCACCCCTTTTGCAAAACCTCCACATTGCTGTGGCACGGTTCCCGTGCCGTGCTTCTCCCCCTGCTTTTGGTGGCTGCAACACGCAGCCGAGAAAACAGCTGTTAAAAAAAAAAAAGAAAAAAAAAAAAATGCAGCCCGGGGGGCCGTGGAGTTAACGTTGAATCGGTCGAGTTTGTATTTCCCGATGCTTTGGCACGTTGTGGTTTCTGTGCAGTAAACCCCAGAGCGATACGTGAGTGTTGAGAGAGGCAGGAGGAGCTGCACTTGGTACTGACACCGCGTGGGTCGCTGCCAGGGTGTTCTTTGCCTCCCCTTCTGTCAGCCAGAGCGAGCACTGACTTGACCTTCTCAGTTCGTGCTGCCCTCGTGCTAATGAATAGTTGCCACTGTATAATCCCAGTCCTGAGAGGCTGCTGAGATCTGATTTCATGCTGCACCTTAATTTGTACCCTCTCTTCAAATACTTCCGCTTGGTTAGGGGTTTTCTTTTTGGTTTGTTTGTTTGTTTGTTTTATTTCCCCCCTCTGCAAATTTGGCTTTTTTCCAAAGGGAACACTGACAAGAAAGGTTGACAGAGCCTCCAGTTGTGATTGTTTTCTTTTTTGTTTGTTTGTGTAGGTTCACACTTTACTCCCCAACACTTGAATTGTTTCTGTACTGTTGACAAAGGAAAAATGACCTCAACTGTAGTAAGTAAACAAAATATTCTCAATATTTCTGATTTTTTTTTTCCCCTTTTAATGTGGTTTTATTTCTTTACATGTAATAGCCTGTTGAGTGATGTCCTGATTAACAAGTCTTTTAAAACGTGGAATATTTGTTGTGTTTCCTTTTTGGCAAAAAAGGGAAAAACAAGCTGTGAGGCAGGTGTAAGAGGCTTGAATTAACCAACATTTTAAGTGCTCAGATACCTTTAGGAGAGATTTATGCTTTTGAGCATACGCTTTTGATTTATTTAAGCTTGTTTTGGTGGTATAGGTTAGATTGGCTTCTAACTAGTTCTTAAAGCTCTTCCAGGGTAAATATTCCACAACCTGTTGCGGGCCAGTGTGGGTCAGAAATAGCTTAGGTGTACCTGGTGTTGTCACAGCACGAAATGGGGCAGTAAGCATTTATCCTGGAGCTGGACAAAGGCTGTTACTTGTCAGCATTTCTTTCTGTGATGGGGCTGCCCACAGCTGTCCCTGCTGTTTATTTCCACCCCGTCAGACGTTCCAGGGCGAGCGTTTGTGCAAACAGCTTAGGAGGGCTGGGCTCAAGAATCCTTCTTAGGCTGGGCTGCTATGGATCAGGAAACTGATCTTGCCAGAGGTTTTCCAGCCTCTCTCTGGGTTATTTTTGTTATTCAAAACGTGGGGTTTTAGGCATGTTCTGTGAATCTCTGTGTAAACTGGAGTCACTAGTAAGTGTTCTGCGCACGGGGTGTATTTTGCGGAGCAGGGTTCTGGAATTCTGTCCTAATTGCAGCCTTGTTTTTCACTTTCTCCTGTTTCCTTCCTCCCCACGTCATCCCTCAGGGTCCACCGCCATACTACGAGAACCGGGGCTTTCAGCCAGAACCCATCTACGCTGCCAGGCAGGCAGCAGGTGCTAACCCATACCCACAGTACTTCTCCTCAAACGCTCCCTCAGTGCCAAGCTACGTCCCAAGGGTTGCCACCCACCAGTCCACCAGGCCAGCGGCACAGCCATCCAGGAGAACGTGTGCAGCCAGTAAGTTCTGGGGGGATTTCTTCTGAATTCGGACCTGAGATCAGTCGAAGTAAGATGGCAAAGGAAAGGGACCTTCCCTTCCAACTCGTGCGTTGAAGGAGCCGCTTCCCTCCGGATGAAGAAGTAACAGCTGGCTAGGATGGGAACAGGGGTGTTTTGGAGGAAGGATGGTGGAATGGAGAAAAGTCTGGCTAAAAACGACTGATTTTAATGTCAAATAAATAATGCTGGTGGGTGGAAATCACCTTACTTGAGAATTTAATTTCTCTTTTCCTCCTCGCTTTCATTTCAGGTTTAAAGAAAACCATAATAATTTTATTATCTATATTAATAGTAATTTGTTGTGCAATTGCTGCTTTCTTCATCTGGTATTTTGGTAAGTTATTTTTTATTCTTCTCTTTTTTTTTTTT
>VZRQ01009270.1:13954-43840 GCA_013397975.1 Machaerirhynchus nigripectus | reverse complement strand
TTTTTTTTTTTTTTTGAATGAAAAGATGTAGTAAGCTTTTAAAGTTAGAAGTATCCATTCTTATGTTTTATGCTGAATCAAGGACAGGAAAGTCTTTGTTCCTTTTCTCCTAAGAGGTGAACTAATGTTGCTTCTTAATGGCTCAGTTTTGTTTGTGGGTTGAGGTGGTTTTTTTTTTTTGTTCTTTATTTTTAGTGCTGCTGTTACTTTCCCAATTTGATCTTCACTTAATTTCAGGTGAAGGGAGGGGATTGCAGTAAGTGTGTATACCTTTACTGCAAGAGTGTAAACAGTCAAGATGTGGGGTTTTTTTTTTGGTAAAATGGGACCCTTCTTGGAGCAGAAATCATTTACATCCGTTTTTTTGTTTCTGTGGGGCTTTTGTGTAAATGTTGCATGAGCCCAGCCTGTGTCAGCACTGTAAGTTGTACCATGGGTGTTTGCCTTGGAAGTCATCCCCAGCTGGGATGGCTGGGCTCTGGAGCAGGGCTGGACCAATTCTGTTCAGCTCAGGTGAGGTTTGCCTTGAGCTGTCTTAATTTGCTTTTCAATGAAAGCTGCTTTTCTGAAAAGGCAGGAAACTAGAAACCAATTTGCTGTTTTTAGGAGCCTCTCCTTTCTGTTCTGCTCAGGAAAAGAAGAAGAGAGATCTAGTGAAGATGTCCCTGCTCATTGCATTGGGGTTGGACTAAAATGATGTTTAAAGATCCCTTCCAAACTATTCTATGATTTTAAGGGAGTTCATTTAGAACTGTTAGGATGACACTTTGTTTTTAGGGGTGTTTTTCTGACTCATTTTGATTTACGCAGGGTGAGTGTAATCTTATTTTAGATGACAGCAAAAGTTTATAATTGAGGCACTCACTCTCTTCCTCCTTTTCTGAGTGTTAACGCTTTGCCAGTGTAAAGCTGACCCCTTTCTGACAACTTAATGGTGCCTGATTATTCAGGGGAGGCCAGTGGCCAAAATCCAATCAGCTGCATCAGTGACTTGACCTGACAAGCGATGCAAAGGACAGAGCAATCCATCTTGTGTGGTGGCAGGCTGGGTTCCCTCCCACCTCCGGGCTTAAGAGCCGCTTCCGATGTTTTTCTCCATCAAAGTGGGAAACTCCCTGAGAGCTGGGCACCCGGAGCTGATGTGCAGCCTCACGGCTGTGTTTCTCTCTCCCTGCAGTAGAGAACCACTGTCTCAGCTCCCTGATCGAGTGTGGATCTTCAGGGGTGTGCATGCCCCCCTCCCAGTGGTGTGACGGAGTGAGCGACTGCCCCAACGGGGAGGACGAGACCCGCTGTGGTGAGTGACAGCAGCCAAGGGCTGGGGGACAGAACCTGCATCAACTGCAACAGCTCGGGAGCAAATTGCCTTGTCCACAGCTTGCCTAAGTTGCAACGAGGCTGTTTTAGCCTCAGGTATATCTTTAAAATGGTTTAGTATGTGAGAGTGCTTTGAAGGGTGTGTAGCGACATTTAGTTTGTTTCCAGCCTGACTGAAAGGCTGAAATAAAATGCCTGGCTCAGGGGTTTGAGCTGCCTTGAGTCAGTTTCTTAAATATTACCTTTTAATATGAGTGGGTTTGTGTAGAGCTGAATCTAGCATTGTCTCTGGAAGGAACAGTCAGTGTTGACTTCTCAGTAAGCTTCAGGTGATAACATCAACCTGCTGGTCTTCAGTCAGGCTTGTCTTTCTCCATGTATTTTGCATTCCTCGTTCTCCCCTTAGTTCTTCAACTACTTCATAACTCATTTGTGTGAGGAAGCCTGGCCTGATCACTGCTTTGAACTGAAAAGATGCCAAGGGAAGCTTTAGTGCAGAGCTGAAGGTAGAAGGTGGAAATATCACTGACTTGTCCCTTCCAGAGGTTTGGCATCTTGTTGTCGTGCCAGTGCCACGCCGGAAAACTCCAGCTGTGCTCCTATTCCCTCTCTGTGAACTTTTATTCAGCACATTCTCACGCAGGGTCAGCATTTGCTGGCCTGTGCTCTGGAGCTGTTCCACTCCATTGGTTGAATAATGGGTTCTTGGAGAAGCTTGTTTCAATCCGTTCTTCTGCTTGAACTATTTTTAATTAAATTCTTGTGCAAGTAAATACATAATGGGACGTGGAATGTCAGAGCTAATTGCTCCTGGTTGCATTCTTGCTCTGCGAAGTGCTTCTCTGAGGAAATTTGGTGTATTAAGAGATAATAAAATGCATTTTTCAATAGATCATATATTATTTATACACAGTATGTGATATATTAAGAAATATATGGTTGCATAGAGAAAAGATAGGAAAATGTTGACTATCGCAGTCTTTCTTAGCAGTAGAATATAAAATAAAATTTTGAGCATAAAAGCTGAAATGAAAGGATGTACCTTGCACACTTGCATTTTAAAGCTGGGAGTTCTTTTAAATTGCCTTACCTGAAAAGTCATTGCCATAATTCTGTCTACTGGATATTTACTCAGAATTTGAGTAGAAGGCAGCATTTAAATTAACATCAGTTCATACATGAAGTGGATATTATGGGTAACTACTTCCAAGTAGAGAAAGCAGTAATAATAGCGTGTGGTGTTCTTGATTTCTTTTCTTTTTCTTTTCCCCTTTCTTCCTTTTCTGGCAGTTAGACTTTTTGGACCAAATTTTATCCTGGAGGTTTATTCACCTGTCAGCAAATCCTGGTATCCTGTTTGCCAAGATGACTGGAATGACAGCTATGGGAAGATTGCATGCAAAGACATGGGCTACAGCGTGTAAGTCCAGCCTCTGTCAGCCTTTGCACAACACACAAAGGTTAAAATTCCCCTCTTGCCATTTTTGATGTGTCTGAGACTTTGCTGTGCTGTGGAGATGTGCTGGCAGAGGCATCTCTTCATCTTGCCCTGTTACACGAGGTACACAGTCATCAGATAAAAATATTATTTTAACCCAGTGACTGGTGGGAAGTGGAACTTGACAAACGTTTAAAGAATCTGAGACTCTGGCTGGGCTCTGCACCACCAGGGCTCTGCGCTCTCTTGAAAACAAAAATAAATGTTTCTATTTGTGTCGCCGTGTCAGAAGCTCTAGCTGGGCACAGCTCATTGTTATCACTTGTTTGAAAACTGAAACCACTGCTGGCTTTCAGAGTGGCCTTTCTGTTTTGCAGGGATACGTATTTCTACAGCCGCGGGGTAGCACCTGAGGGCAGCTTTAAGAGCTACATGAAGCTGAACACGAGTGCTGGGAACATAGACTTGTACAAAAAGCTGTACAGCAGGTATCTTTGTTTAACAAAAGCCTCTCTCCTTTCATCAAGGGTCTCTTCAGATGCTGTAAGAGCTGCAGCTCCTGCCTGCAGCACAGTGCAAGCACATCTTACAGTGGGGATTGTTGGAGGGAAAGAGACCTTGTTTTTAATCTGCCTGCAGCAACTGTTCTTCCTCCTTGTTGAAAACACAGCTGTCATTTTTCCATCCTCCCTGTCCTCTTCTGAAAGAAAAAATGTCCCATCCTCTGTGCTGTCTAGAAGGTTGCCAAGGCTCTCTGAGCATCAGCAGGAGTTTGTGCATGGTGACAACAGCTACGAGCTGTAACACGTTCACAGCAGCTGGCACAGCCTTTTTTTCAGTCACGTGAACACACAAATGGATCTTCACTGTGGAAAGTATCATTTTTGTTCTCTGAAGTGTTCAGTTTCAAAACCTGTAGACTGCTGTGCCTGCAGACTTCCTGCAGCTCCCTTGTTTAGATTCTTCTGCAACCACTTCCTGAATCAGCTCAGCTTTCTCTCATGCTGTTCTTCATCTTCTCAATAGGCTTAGAAACCTTTTGTACTGGTGTCTTCAGCTTCCCACAGGACAGTTTTGGTGGATGCAAGGTGTGGTGGAGGCCACATGGTTGCTGGTAGGGTAGCTGGAGAGAGTGAAGAAAGGAGGGAACCCTCCACAGGAAGATGAGGCTGAAGGCAGGGCACGTAGCTGGAAAGGGTAGGAAGCAGCTGGAGGGTGGACTTGGCTGACCATTTCCTTCACTGAGTGCCTAAGATCCTGTTTGGGTTTTTTTATTTCTCCTGCAGTGATTCCTGTGCCTCAGGAAACGTGGTTTCTCTGCGCTGCATAGGTAACTCACTGGCTTTTTCGACCTTCTGCTTGTTCACACTTTGAAATGCTCTGGCTGGGAAGTCCTTTTGGACCTGTGGCATTACCTGCTGCCTTTGCATGGGCAAATAATTCAACTCTGGTTCCCAAGTTTCAAATAGTGCAGTTTAAGGGGCAGGGTGGGAGAAGGAACAAGGAAGATTTTGGAGCCCCAGATGGTTTTGTCTTTGCTGCCACTGGTTCCTTTAAATGACTTGTGGTGGAGCTCCATATCCCTCACCCAGCAGCTGTGTTGGGATGTCCGTGGCACCTTTGCTCTCTGAGATTCAGTAACTGGGTGGGCAGTGCCTTCCTGATGGTGATGGCTGTCCTGAGGAGTCTCCTGGCTGCTTTGTTGCACAGCACAGAGGTGTGTGAATTGCCAGAGACTCCTGAAATGTGTGAAGGGTTTATGGTGGACCAAGGGCAGCAGCTGCCAGCTGGTGTTTGCAGTTTGAAGGGGGTTTGGGCAATGGCAGATTTGGGATTTGGTGTCAGGGCAGGTTTGAGCTGTGCTGTGTCCAACAGGTTGTGTGTTCCCCTATGCCAGGGCAGCCTGGGGTGCAGAATCCACGTCCCAGCTCACTCTTTAATTAACCCCAGTGTGTAACTGACCTTTCAGAGTGTGGGCTGTCCAGTAAGAGCGTGAGCATGACGAACAGGATCGTGGGTGGCAGCGGGGCCGTGCTGGGGCAGTGGCCGTGGCAGGTCAGTCTCCACGTGCAGGGCACCCACGTCTGCGGGGGCTCCATCATCACCCCCCACTGGATTGTGACAGCAGCGCACTGTGTGGAAGGGTGAGTCCTGCCCTCCGTGGTTATTTGCCTTTCTTCAAGCTGAAATGCATAAATTTATTCAATCCTCACAACTTTCTCCCTTAAAACTGAGTTCCTCCCCCCTGCCTGGCATGCAGGTGCTGGGCACAGTGTTTTGTCTCTGTAGCAGTGGGGGTTTGAAGTGTGAAGGGAAGGTTGGTTCAGGAGGAGGCTGCCTGCAGCTCGCCTGTCTGCTTTCTACAGGAGCTCTTGTTTTATTTTTTGTCTTATTTACAAAATGAAATTGGTGGTGTTGAGCACAGATACCCACCCAATTTAAGGTGTAAACTCAAGGCACCAAATTTAATGCCAGCCAGTGCAATGTTTTCATTAAGATGTTGAATTACACTGTGAGAAAACCCAAAGGAAACTTCCCCTTCCAAATTCTCAAATACCACACTCCTGTAGATATGATCAATTTAAAGGTGCCCGTGCCATTTATTTCTTCATATCTTCTTGCCGCAGGGTGGTAAAGTCCAATTCAGTATTAAATATAGTTTTATATCTATCCAAGGAGCACTTTGTGTAGCCATCAAGAACAATACCTGGTGCTTTTGTACATTTTTAACCTGTAAAGGAGAGTTGAGGGTGCTGTGGTGCCTTGTGTAAAGGGCAGAGTTTGTTTAAAAGGTGGCTGCTTCTGTTGCAGGGAAAGCCCACAAGCAAGAACATTTTTAATGCTTGGTTGGCTGGATCACAGTTTGAGGCTAAGGCAAGGAAAAATATTTGCCCTTAAGCTTGTGAAAGGAATGCAAGTGTTGGTTTCTACCTGGAGATCTTACCTCTCTGTTGTTGTCTGGGTTTGAGCTCTGCAGTGTGCAAAAGCTTTGGGAATGGCAGCCAAGCTGCAGCTGGCACAAACCTGGTTTTTGGTCTGATTTGGGTGGTTTTTTTGGAGGTGGGATAATTTGCAGGCACTACTGCCTTGGCACTTCTCGTGGAGGGAGTTTTACACTTGTGGCAAGTTTTCTCTTAAGCTTTTGTAAAGTGTGCTGGAGCACAAGAGGCTGCTTAAATTGCACATAGAAAGTGTGCTTAACATTAAAAAAATCCCTGTCAAAACCCAAAACCAGCCTAAAAAACCCTTGGCATTTTCAAGACAGTGAAATTCTTTCACTAGATCATGTTTTCACTAATTCTGGCTTCTGCTGATACCACTGACATGTGAGACCTCAGAAATACCTGCCTGATCCCTCAGCCACGGAAATCAAAAGACCTCAGTGTTGCAGTCTCAGACTTAATTTGTTGTGCTGAGTGATTAAGGGGATGGACAGTGATAACTAACCCATTGCAAAGATTTTTTTTTTTTTAATATGTTTTTGAAATTGGAGCCGAGCTTTCCTCAAGCTGCATGTCTGGCAATTTGTGTCTTATTCCATGCACGCGCATTTTTGGTCACACAAACATTTGACTACAACTCCTGGAGGCAGTTTTTTGAAGGTCCTACTCCATGTCTCGTCACCACAGAAGAAAGCCTTCAGACCTTTTCTTTGTTTTGTAGGCGGTTTTCTGACCCACACAGCTGGAGGGTTTATGCTGGGATTCTGAATCAGGACGAGATGCTCTTTAGAAGTGGATACAGAGTGCAACAGATAATTTCCCATCCGGACTATGACACAGACTCTAAAGACAATGATGTTGCCCTTATGAAGCTGGAGACACCACTGAGTTTTACTGGTAGGTATTCTGCTCTTAAGGGAAAAATCCAGTGGCAATGAGCACTTTTTTTTTTAACTTCTGAATTTCATCCAGAAATCCTTGTAGGTACTTGTTGGAAGAGCACAAAATGACAGTAGAGACAAGGTATAGAGACAGAGGGCACAGCCTCTGATTTCCTAAGCAGCATTTATTTAAATCTATTACATGGATAGGGGGTTTGGGGTCATCTCAGTAATGTACTTTTACCCCAGAATGCTCTATGGTGCTTCAGTTTAACCACTGTGAAGACAATTACAGGTGCAGTGGTGGAGCAGCTGATTAAATTCCAAATCAAGTCAGGTCAAATGATGGTCAAAAAACCCCTCAGAACTAAACATTACAAGAAGTTCCTGTCATAAAAGCAGATGGAGGTTGTTTGTAAGCAATCAGTACAAAATAGAGCACAAGCCATTATTTAAACTTGAAGTGCTTTTTGTGTACAGGCCCTTTGTGTTTCAGTGCATCAGCTTAAAGCTACCAGGGGTAATCTGAAAGGGATTTTCTGCTGCTGAGAGCAGGGAGATGGTCTGTTTTCCAGGGTTTTGTGCTGCACACTTCTTGTATGCATCAGTACTGAATCCTGCTTTTCTTGTGATTATTTTCAGCAGAGTTTTGCAAAGAGAATGCAGAGCCGTAGTTTTCAAAATTTTTTCTTCATCTTCTACTGCTCAGAAGAGCTGGTGTTAATTGTCCCATTTAACCTGATGAATTAAGCTAGAACCATTAACTGCTTGTTCCTCACTTGGAGGTGAAGATCAGGTATCCCTCAGGGAAAGGGCAGCTGGTAAACTTTCTGCTGCTGCCTGCACTGTCTGCCGGCAAGGAATGTGAAGTGCAGAGGGAATTCGTGGTCTCTAAGTGGTGGTCGTGCGGAGATATTTAATTTGCATTTATTGTGAATTCTGTCTGAACATCTGGGATTACAGGAGTTACTCTGTTTGTTTTTCAGAAACTGTGAGGCCAGTTTGTCTGCCCAATCCAGGAATGATGTTCCAGCCTAACCAGCAGTGCTGGATATCAGGGTGGGGAGCAGAGTACCAAGGAGGTAAAGAGTGCTTCTGGAATTTTTTGATCTTTAGCATAAACTAGTCCTCTTCAGCCTACAAATAACTGTTGCATGGGCTGGTGGGGCGGTTCAAAATAGATCTGTTGCTACACTATTTTCTCACCTGTTTTACAGCCCCCCCCAGTATTTACCCAGGGCATTCTGTCTCAAAGCAAGTTGTGATGTGTTGCATTCAGCAGACTGGAAAGGACCCTTAAAGCAGTACTGGGTGCAAGAAACACCCACCCAGGAAATGATTCTGTGCCCCTCTCCTGCAGCAAGGGGTCGGTGTGTGCCAAGCATGTCCTGTGGATGTGGGAAAGGGCAGGAGCTGCTCCTTTCCACCACCTCAGGCTGAAATAGAATGATGCAAGTAAATTTGCAAGGATGGAAAAGCGAAAGGGAGGAAAGGTCTTTTTTTGGTATGAGAAAGGTACTGGGGGAGGTCCTCTTGACCTCTTGTAGAATTCTTGTATCTTAAATTTCCATCCTGCTGCTTCTAGGAGGTTTTTACATCTTGGCTGCTGGGATTTTCTGTAATAGCAAAGTAATGTGATGCTTATTCTAATGTTGCCTTTGTATGTTTGTGCATATTTCAATTCTAGGCAAAACATCAAACAACTTGAATTACGTTGCGGTGTCCTTAATAGAACATTCGAGGTGTAATGCTGTTTATGTCTACAACGGCATGATTCTGCCTACAATGATCTGTGCTGGAGACCTGGCGGGGGGAATTGATTCCTGTCAGGTAATTATTCCTAATTAATAGCTAATAATGATGTGATTAGTTTTGAGGCCTTGTGTCACGATCCGCTCTGGACAAGCGGGGTTCGTGATGGTTCGTTAACCGAATCTCAAAGTGCAAAAGAAACACAAATGGGGAAAATATTAATTTTAATCAGCACAAGGAACTTTATTGCGTACCAACGCTGTGTAATCGCAATAGAGAGGGAGAGGGAGAAGGAGAGGAAGAGGAGGAGGGGAGGGTTATAGCTACCAACGGCCGGCGGAGTCCTCGTGGTCTTCCGTCTTCTTCCGTGGGGAGATCTCAATTGGGGTCTTCTTAGAGAGTCCTTTTATACTCTTTTTTTGGGAGCGAGGGGCAAACGGCCAAACAGGTGTGAGAAGCAATACCCACAGTCTTTGGTCAATAGCACAGAACGGGTAGCGGGCAGCATGTCCCGTGCTGTCCCCGCTGCTGTCACAGCAGGACCAACACGGCTCACTGCAAACAGGGGCACCACCGGCACGCTGTGCTTGGTTAGCTCTCCACCTCGGGCAGGCCCATGCTCAGCGCCTCGCTCTCTGCACATGGTCCTGAGACAGATGAAGGGTCCTCAGACCGTCTCTTACACCTTGCTAGTAGGATTTTTAAATTACCTGTCTATCCGTCTATCCTATCCATCTATCTATCCATCTATCTACCTATCTATTTCTCTATTACAAATAAATCCTATGCCCTCTCCAAAAATGAAAAATCTGCATAACATCTGGTTGGGCTTCTGGCTCCTTTGGTGGTGCATCGTTTTAAATAGGAGAGCTTTTGTTTTGTCATCTGAATGGCTGCTAGCGCTGAGTTCTCACTGAATTCCCAAAGAGGGTGAGGCTCTTTTTTTAATGCTTCAAGGATGGTTTGTTACCTGGTACTTGAAAGTGATCAAATGCTCTTCATAATCACAGCATTATTATCATTATTATATTATTAATCACGGCATTGTCTTGTGAACAAGTAAGTCAATAATGCCAGTCTTACTTAGGGGGCTCTCAGCAAATTATTTTCATCCCTACTGGAAGCAGACATCATTTAATACCAAAATTGCCATCACATCTTCTTTTAGTGACTCCCTAAATGGTGGGTGGATTTGTTTTGGAACCGAAGCTGTGTTCCTGGAGTGAAATGGGTCGTGTCTGTCCTGGTGGCTGCGTCACTAACAAGGCGCTCGTGTCCCGTTGCAGGGTGACAGCGGAGGTCCTCTGGTGACTCACCACCACTCCGTGTGGTGGCTGGTTGGGGACACCAGCTGGGGCACTGGCTGTGCCACTCCCAACAAACCCGGAGTGTACGGGAATATGACTGTGTTTACAGACTGGATTTATAAAAACATGCAGGTAAAATATTCGGGGGGTTTTTTCGTGAGTGTAAAGGCCTCACATCCTGAAATGCGGTTTTGCTTAAAAGAAGTTAATAAATAAATAAATGTGACTTGCATGATAACCAAGCTGTTCTGTTGGGAGGCATCTGAATAATTGTTAAGACGGAACTTGAACCTCTGTTTTCTGTTTTGTTTTGTCTTTTAAACAGGCAAACAGATGACAACACTGTCCTTGCTAATCGATGTTCCTGAGGACAAGAATAAATGAAGCCATGGGGGCCTGGGATATTTATTCACTTTGCAGTTGATTTTATTTTTCCTCTTTGATTTTTCTTTTTAAAAAGTAACATGAAGGATTGCACACTTGGTTCTGTGCTGGCTACAGTGACTGATCTTAATCAGTGAAGGATTTATCACAATGAGCACCTTTCTTCTTGTGGTGCCTGGCGGAGTCATTCTGTCAACTGCTTGCAGAAATGTCTCTCTTTTGTTGAGTAACTTTCGCTTGGTAATCAGACTTATAATGACAATTTAAATCACCATTTAATTTCAGATTTTTGTTAGCAGGAAGCTGAGACAGTTGGTCTAGTAGCTTTTAAATTAAATGTTAAGTAATGTGAATGTTGAATCTCCGAGCTGCTGGTTGGCAACCTAAAAAGAAATTAATGTTTTTTTAATATAGAATCATAGAATGGTTTGGGTTGGAAGAGACCTTAAGGATCATCCAGTTCCAACCCCCTGCCATGGGCAGGGACACCTTCCACTATCCCAGGTTGCTCAGAGCCCCATCCAACCTGGCCTTGAACACTTCTAGGGCTGGAGCATCCTCAGCTTCCCTGGGCAACCTGTTCCAGTGCCTCACCACCCTCACAGGGAAGAATTTCTCCCTAAAATCTAATCTAAATGTGCCCTCTTTCAGTCTGATGTCACTACCCCTTGTCCTCTCACTACATGTCCTGGTCCAAAGTCCCTCTCCAGCTCTCTTGTAGGCTCATTAGCCTGGAAGGGGCTGTGAGGTCTCCCCAGAGCCTCCTCCAGGCTGAACAACCCCAACTCTCTCAGCCTCTCTCCACAGCAGAGGTGCTTCAGCCCTTGGAATGCCTTTGTGGCCTCCTCTGGACTCAATCCAACAGGTCCATGTCGGAGATCCCAGAGCTGGATGCAGTATTCCAGGTGGGGTCTCAGGAGAGTAGAGGGTGAGGGGTATATATGAAGGGAATTTTTCATGCGCTACAGTACAGGCATAGAAAAAAATAAAATATACTGTATATTCAGGTAGTTAAAAATCCTCAGGATCTCAACACAGCCGTCATCAAAGTCAGATTGTTGCAGTCTGGCTGCCTCAGTCCTTACCAAAAGTGCTGATCTGCCTTAAACTGCTCTGAACCCAAATTGGGCGAGGCCTGCTGCCACTGTGGGTGTGGGATTTGGAGAGCGATGCCTGGGACAGGGATACCCGGGACAGGGATGCTNCCGGGACAGGGATGCTCCGGATAGGGATGCCCAGGACAGGGATATTCCGGACAGGGATGCCCGGGACAGGGATGCCCGGGACAGGGATGCCCGGGACAGGGATGCTCCGGATAGGGATGCCCAGGACAGGGATATTCCGGACAGGGATGCCCGGGACAGGGATGCCCGGGACAGGGATGCCCGGGACAGGGATGCTCCGGATAGGGATGCCCAGGACAGGGATATTCCGGACAGGGATGCCCGGGACAGGGATGCCCGGGACAGGGATGCCCGGGACAGGGATGCTCCGGACAGGGATGCCCGGGACAGGGATGCTCCGGAGCTGCAGCAGGAAGCGGTGAGCGCAGTCTCAGTGCTGAGGTCCCTGGCTGAGCACATCGAGGAGGACTCTTGATCTCTCCCCTGCTGTGAAAGGCGAAGGGCAAACCTTTCCAGGCAGGCTGTGCTGCACCTCGGGCTGCACACAAACACACACACACACACAGACAGACTGGATGTTTTATACAAGGAAACACAAAGCTGCGTTTCTGCGGGACGAGATGAACTACCTCATTTGTTAAATTTGGCCTCTGCTTCCTTCGAGCTCTCCTTTGTGTATCCACCCGGCTGTTTTTAGCAAAATGTAATTCATATCCGAGTGCCACCTGAACTAGGATTTTGAAAATAATTTATAATCGTGGTAGAGGATCAAAAAGCCATATCAAGTCACATTGTGAAGAAGGATAAATCTTTATTGAATGAAATGACTCCACTAGCCTTGTTTTCTCTTTTGGTACTGAAATGCAATTATCTTACATGTAAACACTGCACCAAATAAATGTTTTTCTTTTTTTTTTACAAATAGTTTTCCTTAGTTGTGCTTTATATCTGTTTACTCGGAATTATTTTTTTTTCGGAAGCAGTTGCTGGATTCGGTGTATGAAGTGCTTTGAGAATCTGATTTATAAAACCAAAACCAGCAACAAACAAAAAAAAGGAAAAACACCTCACGAGAGTGAGCCAAGAGATTATTTTAATTCCAATATTTCAGGTCCTTGAACAAACCCAGGGAAAGAGAGCAGGCTGTCCAGGAATGCTGAATGCCTTTGGTGGCTGGGTCTGATGAAATCGCTCTCACTTAATTGAATTAAACAGGGAAGTTGAGCCTGCAGGCAGTGGCTTGAGGGAGTCGCGCCCCATTTTGTTATTCCACCTCACGCTGCCTGGAGCGATGCGTCCTTGCCTCTCCTCTCTAGGTGTGAGATGGGTGTTTTCAACAGCATCAAGTGCGCCTTGGGGGATGGGGATACCGTGAAGTAACCAAGGCGCTTAAAGAACTTTGAAAACAGAAGTTAAGAAGTTGTTACAGGCACGGGGCGCTTTTTCTGCGGCTTCTGACCCGCAGCACTGCAAGTGAATAGTGGCAAAACAATGTACGGGAAGAAAGGGGAAACTGGCTGCAGTGTTCCAAGAGGGTTAAGGCAGCTGGATGTTGGGGTGAACGCTGTACCCAAGGTCAGTCACCAGCTGCAGTTCCACGCCACAGGGACAAACACTTTCTGTCATTTCTAGCCTGGAGAGAAGGCTTCTCTTGTAAGAAACTTGGAAATTGCTACGTCACACACTGGTATAAGCACATTTTTTCTAGCTGGATGCAGACCTTACTTCTGGAGCACAAAGCTGTGCTTTGCTAAGTCCCCCACGTGAAAGATGTCATGGACACAGTGCGTGAGACTATATTTTGCATCGGCTTCCCTGAAATGAAGGAGCTTTTGGAAAGGTTCTCCTTGCCCTGGGGAGGGGAAGGAGAAAGGCAGCAAAACACGTGCTGAGACACCCTTGTAATGTTCAACATCCTGGGAGGTTTCATTCCTTTCGGACATCCAAATCCTGCCCTCTAACGAGCTGCCCATCAGTCCCAAAAATCTCAGGCGGTGCTGCAGACATCTGAGAGAAAGAACCTCTTGGCCCTTCTGGAAATCAGAGAGCTGGGAAAGGAGACTGAACAGAGCCAATGGCATCCTCTGGATGCGCCAGTCACATAAAGTAAACAAACTTTCTTTTCCCTCTAGGCTGGAACTCCTTCATGCCCGCTGCATGCTCCCTCTCTCCCTCCTGGGCTGAGACTTAGGGGTGACACTTTGCAGAGGTGTCTTTTAGGTGAAAGCAGGACAGAGAACAACCCCATCAAGACAAAAACACAAAGGGAAGTGGGAGATCACAAGTGTCATGCACTAAGCTTCACTGAGGAAATTTAGATAATCTGATTTCTACAGTTTGTGAATTACACAGCTCCCATTCTCATTAAAAAGAGAAAAACAAAAACAACAACAAAACATATAATCCTCAGAGTGCTAGCTTTTTAATGATTATTTCAGGGGTTTCACAGAGTTCATAAAGAAAATGTTTAAAAATGGGATAATGTTTATTTAATCACAACTTCCCCAGTGGAGCCATTTATGTAAAGCTGTTTGAATATAACTGATTACAGAAAATAAAGAAAAACTGAACACTAGGAATTAGTATTAAAGGTCTGGGCTGACAATTACATTTTTATGGGATTATACAAAATTCTTCAGTAATGCTAGAAGATGAGGGGAAAAAAACTGAAAAACAAAGAAGTTACAGCAAGGTGAAGTCTCTCAGGTACTGACAGGCTTTGGTGAGACGATCAGCTCGCTGGCTGAGGTAATTCCTGGTTTTAGCGGCTTCAGTGTCCTCCTCGAGGAGAAAGTTTAACTTCTCTTTTTCTTGCAGAAGCTGCAGCATTGAGGTCTGCACGTTTTCTCCGAAGTCATGAAGGACGGAAGACAGGATGATCAGAGGTATCTGATTGGAGAGGCGTTTACTTGCTCCCTGCAAGGTGGGGGGGAGTGGGAAAGCAAAATACTAAATTGGTAAAACGAACTGAAAACTGAAGGGTCTATAGGTAATCTGATAAAAAAAGTGGTACCAAGGTTTTAAAATTCTGAGTTACTGTTCAAGAAGGGAGCACTGCTATGAACTACAAAACATTTGCAACCAGTCTCTTTTGTGCCTGAAATCTGCAAACTAAGGGTTGTGGCGATGTCAGCTGTTGCTTTTCTTCCCTCAGCAAACTAAAGCCAAGGCTGGCTGTTCTCTGCTCAGCTCTGTCTGCTGTCACTGGGACAAGTTATAGGAGGGCATTCCTGACAAACAGAACTTGTGAACAATTTCTGGCGTCCAACCTGTCTTCACTGAGTGCTAACAATGTTTTGGTGCAGGACATCAAAGAGTGATTTTTCCTGAAGCTGATAAATTCCTCTATTAGATGGTGGTATTTAGACGGTGTTTCTGATGTGGTTGTCCTTTTAAGTGTAAGACAGCTTTGGAGGAAGCTTTAGCCTTAAGGGGAAATGTCTTCAGCAGTAGTGAGACCAGACTGTGCCTACATCTATTGATATCTCCATGAGATAATCTCCTGTCTGACCTGACCAACTGCCTGCTCCATTTATGGATGCAAACTGAAACAGACTGACCCAGAAGAGCTTGTGGGGCCCTTTCCCCATGGACAGCCACAGGGTTTGGGGGCTCACCTGGTGCTTTTGGGCAACATGAGCTTCTTAACCTCTCCCAGCTCTGGGAAGTGGCTGCCACTCCTGCTGCTGGGTGAGCACTTAGACCTAAGTGCCTGGCTGCAACTGAGAGATTCTGTCTTTCTTTTTGTAGTACAACCTGGAAATAGCATTCACAGGTCCTATGGGGTGTAGGCAGCTATGGACACTTAAGAGCTTCCATCTCATTCAAACTGCATTTGGCCTTGCATAAGTCAGTCCCATGAAGCTGTGGTGCCCTGGCATTCAGGGTATTTTTTGTTGGAAATGGCTCTCAGGGCATTTACAAAGATCTTGAACTGCAGGTAAGACATACAGCAAAGGGTGTAGCGAGGTGGGATGGAAGGGCAGATGCACTTGTGGCTTTGTTTCTTGTTCTCAGAAAGCTGATGGTTTTCTTCTCACCAGCCTGAGCACCCTGAACGTTTAATTGCAGGAATTTGTCAAAACCTTGCCATTGGGATTCCAGATGAGCTGCTGCCTACCTTCCTGAACTATTAATATCAAACTTGTTGCTTTCTGAGGGAGTTTTACAACAAAGCAAATCTTGATACTGCACGTTCTCTTTCCTGTCTTCCTTTAACATGATCCTTTGTTAAAACATCCCATTTGTCTTCAGACACTTCAGTTCTGGGGTGCTATCTGCAATACAGCAGATGCACTCTGATCTCTACAGACAGCTGATATATTTTAATGTAATGTGTTATTATTGCTCCTCCTGCTGCAGTAGTTTAGGATCTGACTGCAAGCCACTGACACCACTTTCTGCTGGCTGCAGGAACATGCAGTGGCTTGAGGCTGACCCGAGCCAGCCTGGGAGGTGGCTAACAAGTGGTTTAGGAGCCAGCTGTCACTTTGACACCTTCAGGTTTTTCTAATCACCATATCCTGCATCCTGCAATCATTTGTTCCCAGTGACTGCTGATACAGACCAGCTTTGTCCTGAGATTCTCATCACTGGTCAGAAGCTCCAAGTAGTACAGAAGCTGAGCATGTACCTGAATGAGACACTTAGATACCCCCGGCTGCTATTCCCTGCATAGTGGGAGTATGGCAGACAAGGCCATACTGACTCCAGCAAGATCTGCTCCAGGGGTACCTCCTACAGTATTCAGGGGGCAGCAAACCTGCTGTGTCACAGCCTGGGAACTCACAGAGAAGTAGGCGTTCGTGTGAGCAACCATCTCCAGCACAACAGAGGGCTCCTTTGGAACAACAAACTGCAGATCTTCCCCCATGGCCATGTTGGGACTGTTTTCTGCCTTAAGAGCATTTAAATCACTAATGTAAAGGTCATCCTGGCAGAACACAATTCTCTCCATTTTAAACTGGGTCCGGACATGTCTTTCAGCCTCTGTTGCTTGTTTCAATCTAATGTCTTCAATTTTCACCTACAAAAGAAAGGAACAAGAAGTTCTAAGACATTTGCTTCTTTGGAAAGGGCCCAGTGCTTAGCAGTGTCCCCAGGGAATGGCAAGGTGGGTGCAGTGTTCAACTGCCCTTATGCAGCACTGTCTAATCCCAGACCATGGGAACATGGAGCAGTGCTTTAGATTGTGGTCCCTCTGTTGTAAAAGAGCAGGAAAATGTGGCAGTTTTGTCCCCTCCTTCTGCACGAGTGGGATCAGTCCAAACCTGGTGCTTGAAACCCAAAGGAAAATACCTGTTGTCAGCAAACCAACCCTGTTCACCTCTGGTGTCAGCAAACCAACCCCTCCCTGTCTGGTGCTTTTATTGCAGCCATCTGATGCTTTCTGGCCTTTTTGATACTTCCACCTAAAAGTCTGTGGGGGTTGCAAAGTTCCCTCAGTCATGCTCAAATTCCCTTAAAATGCTTTCCTAGCACCCCTAAGAAAACGCCCCATCTCTTTTCTCATGTCCAGTGTCTGACAGAACTTCTCTCTTCATTCTTCTCACTGTGTTATACCTAAAGACCCTGCCTGAACACCTCTGGTTTGGATGAAATAATTTATTTGTTCACCTTCTGGTTGGCCTGGGAACTCAGTAGGCTTTGACCAGGCAAGTCAAATAGCAAACCACCTATTTCACTCACATTTGCCTCTGAGTTTCCTTTTTCAGCAGTACCCTGCGAGTGGACTCTGTTTCCTGGCTGCCAGCATTGCTTCCTGTCTCTTCCTCAAAGCTCTTTCTGAGAAAAGGCCTTCAAGGACATCCATACCACTGAACTCCACTCCAAAACATGCTAGTGCCCAAACTGTGAATGGTCATCTTCTAGTTTCTTCATAGCTGGAGGATTTTTGGCTCGTCTCCTCCTGCTTTATCACAGGTGAGATTCCTGCACTGGCTAAAACCCTGGCTTGCTTTCAGAGAGGGAAAAACACTGTTCAGCACTCTGACAAATCATTGCAAATCATTAAATCTGAAATTAATTATTAACTTTTCAAGGCAGCCATACCAGGTTTCTTTGCATTGTGTTGCAAACAGGAAAGAATGTGAGCAGAATGCATAAAGAATATATTAGATCTCGTCAAAGTTGTGCAAAATGCACTTCCATTAGTGCCATTAAAACAATGCTATCATTTTCAGGCTCTTCCTTATTTTCCTGCAAGAAATTCCACACACTTGCATAAGGAACCATAAGCATGGATGTATTTACAAATGCCAGTCTGTCTTTTGAGTTATGTCAGGTTATAGGCAATGCCTCACCTTGGCAGCTCTGCTTAGGTTGTGAAAGTTAGCAAAGTTCCTTTTAGCGAGTTCCATAAACTTCTCTTCAACCAGACCTAAGGGAAGAAGAGAGAGACAAAATAAAGTCAGGTAAGTAGGTGAGGGTTTTAAGCTATTGTTAATATGAGACTTGGGAGATTTTCTGTGTTCATTCAGAAACAGCTGAGCAGCTGTACTGGTGCACTCTGCCTTTGTGACCGATACAAACAAGAAGAAATTTAGATTTCCAGGTCCAAGAGTGTGACCATTTAACACCTGAGAGATTGAATATCAGCGAGATTTTCTTGGATAAAGCAGTTTCTGTGCTTACAGACACTGAGCCTGGCACAACACAGAAGAGACAGGATCACAACATCATTTTTCCTTGGGTGCTTTTTTCTGGATGAGTTACGTACCCTTTCCTTCAGCCCCAGCAGTCCTTGTATAATACATGCAATGTCATGCAAAGAAGCTGTGTTCCCACTTCAGGGCTGTGAATTCCACGCCCTGGGTTTGGGAATACCAAACTGGCACCAGGTACTTCTACTGTACTGCTTCCTTGGTGTGTTATTTACTATATAATTGCTTTCTAAGTCACTTCCAAGAGCCACTGGGAAAAGTGTTAAATGCTGGAGACCGTGTGAGGAGATTGAAGGCTCTAGAGAAGGAGCAACCCCCAAGTTGAATCAGATTTACTTCCTCACTTCGAAGGATCCTGAGAGCATCAGCAAGAGCATCAGCTTCTCCTGGAAAAGAAACTTGTCAGGCCCAGCAGTGTCCCCCACACAAGAGCCTCCCGTGGCCTGGGCCGTACCCATCACGTTGTTCAGCATCTCAACTGCTGGCTCCTCCAGTTCACTGATCTGCTCTTTTATAATGTCCTCAAAAGTCCTGTAGTTGATGAAGCCTGGGAACTCCCGCCCACGGTACTGCTCTTCGTATTTCCACACTTTACCAGGGACCGTTTTTTTAGCTGTAATGGTAAAATAACATTGCTTTGCTATTAAATCACTCAATTTATACGTTTCAGGTTTCAGAAGGAAGTCTGTTTCTCCTCTTTGAGTTGTTCTTGAGAGGAACAACTGCTGAGATGATTTTTTGAGACCACAGAACAGAGCTAACACGTTAACATTGTTGCTCTCTGAATAAGCCATCTCACACACTGCACCAAGCATCTGACTGACAGAAATGATGATGGGGCACAAAAATTCTGGTTCTTCTTGGTATTTTTACCCCCACAGAAGTAGCTGGCCATTACCAATCACTTCCAAATTTAAAAAAAAACCCCTGAACAAAACAAACCCCCAAGCTCACTAAACACTTTTTCCACAGAATCTACTGTTGACTAGCTATTGTTATTTAAGATATCCCAGTCAATATTTCTTTGTTGATATTACACAAATTTGCTATTTTTTTTTTGTATGCGGTATCACCTTAGCCCAGAGATAAAGTGGAACAAACCTCACCCAGACTCTAAAATATTAATAGCAATAATAAAATAAAAACATTAACTGCAATAATAAGCATTATTACATAGAATATTATTATTTATTACTATTCATTGGTGTTGCTGTTTCTTAGAAGAATGGTTCAGAAAATCACCAACAAATTCTGTTTCTGTGTCCCCAGGGACCGGAGCATAACTTGCCTAACACCGCAGCAGATAGATGCTCCTGGCTTCTTGTTCTTCATTTTCTTGAAAAAGATTTATTGAAGAGGCTGTGTCTGGGTTTAAAAGCAAGGGGATGGGCTCTCAGGTCAGCTGCCAGGATGGGTTCTGTGCTTACCCCTTGCAGCACACTCCAGGAGAATCACGCCCCATGTCCGAAACTCCTTGCGGATCTTCGTGAACAGCCTGACTTCATCTCCAAAGAGCTGCTCCTCTCCCCGCGCGGTCCGAGAGATGTCTTGGTTAAAGAGTTTGATCAGCTGCAGCAAATCGAACAACAAGCAGGCAATTTAGTAAAGTTTCCTTTCTTCAGATTAATTTGTGGACGTGAAGTAAATCTGCAGCTGTTTGATGTTAAAGCAGGGACACAGTTCATAAAAACCATCCCTTTCTTACATCTTTTATGCTCTTACCTCCTGGTTTGTTTGGTTGTTTTGTTGGGGTTTTTTTTTCCTCCCCAAACCGTGACAGCTAGAAGAGAACAAACTCGATACTCTTTCGTTTTTCCCCCTGCTGACTTTTAGAGCCATTTACTAAATTCTAATAGGCCAGACTTACATGAAATCTGATGAGCTTTCATAAGCACCTCTGCTGCCTGCTGAAGGCTTACTGTGAGGGATTAGCTCCCTGAGATGAGACACTTAGATGGACTTGCAAACCACATTTTCATATCAGGATTATATTTGATCTTTTGAGTGCTGTAAACAATGGGAACCCTTCAAAGTGTTGAGCAGGCAGGAGTATAAGTTTCCCCTCACTGAGATGCTTGATTTTGACAAATCAACCAAGTTGTTTAGTTTTTTTTGTCCCATTATCACAGGAAAAAAACTGCTAGAAGGGGCCACGAGCTCCTGAGGTCCATTATTTTGGCAGAGGTGGTTTGTCTATGTTACCCTCAAAGCACTCCGGTGATGGATACCACAAACTTCCTGGTGGTCCATGTTGATGTTTTGATAATTTCAAGTGGTTTCTTTTTCTCCCACAGTTACCTCCTCGCTCTGCTCTGTGACCAACACTGATACTTACATCTGTGAGGAAAAACAGCTTCTCAGACTCTGTTCTGGGTGTGCCTCTGCTGTACCTTTGCAGATCCTGTAATGTTTTATGGAGGGTGTCACGAATTTGGTTCTCCAGCACCGGCAAAGTTTTCTGGGGAGAAGAGAGTGAAGCAGGACATTGAGATAGGTTGAACCTGTCTGGTTGTGGAAGGAAAACAAAATCCCTCCAAGGGTGACCTACAGCTGCTCAGGATCTTTGCTGTTTTTACAAATCCGAGAGCTTGCTGTCTGTGTCCCACGTGTGCTGGTGGGATAACATGGAAGTGCAAATATGGCCTTTATTGAGGGAATGCAGGGGCCAGGATCTCCCTGAGGAATCAGGCTGGACCTCACTGTGAGCTGGGCAGAATAGCTGCAGTCTAGGGCAAGATTTCACCCACAGTGAGCCAAAAACTGTCCTCACAGGTTGTGCCAGGAAGGTGGTGATGAGGTGGTGACTGCTCAATTCCTGATAAATACCTGATGGAACATGGCTGTTTAGTTGCTTATTTTGTGTAAATTTACATGAATAATTTTTTTTTTCCTCCTTCAAGACTGAATTTAAAAGTTCTCTATATTTTAGCATCTTCCCTTAATGCAGTAAGATATCATACGTACAGATATATTTATATCAAATAAAACCACCAAGTATCCTTACATTAGTATAGTAATATAATAGAACATCTTGATGTTTTGAAGACATTTTCAGTTGAATAGAAATCACTGTTTTTCAGTAAGCTGACAGCAGTAACTCGTCACCCAGGTGATCAACACTCATAAACAAAAAGAAATATCATGGCTGCCATTGAAAAGGCAGGGATTACAAGTCACAAATAGATGAAATAATTTGCTCATTGTTGATCTGCAGTTAAAAGGCAAACCTGAGGACAGAGCATGGGGCTTTTTACCTCTGCCTCTCAGTTCAGTTTGTTCTCAGATCACTGAGCTGAAGAATCACTAAGCACTGTCTGTGGATAAAAAGATGAAATCAGAATGCAGTCCAAGGTTGAAGGGTTGAACTTGATTTTAGGTAGTAACTGATACAAACAGCTCAGTATGGGACCTCTGTTACTTACAATAATGTGTTTCACAAGTTCATTTGTGAGCTTCTCTGCCACACGGGGGATAGTAGCCTTTCCTTCTTCCATAATAGCCCTGTGAAAAAAGAGGAAAAGGTGGGTTTGGATAGCCAGGCTGTGCAGGGCAAGGAGGCAGCACTGGTGCTCTGCTCTGTTTTCACTGGCTCTATTACACAATTTGAACAAAGAGAGGGTCTCTGGGCCATGCTGGTGCAGAAGTGGAAACAGCCCAGGACCCTCCGGGCACTTTTATTCAAGAGCTGTTTGACAGCTACTGACTGAGCAAAGGGAAACAGAGATGAATCTGAGAAGAGCAAATTCTACCAGCAGATGAATGTGCTGTTCCATTACTTCTTTGTGTGTGAAGTTCACTGATTCAAAACCCTTTTCAGCAGCGATTCTCTGCAGTATGATTGATCAGCTGCTGAGTTATCTGGGCAGCCTGTGCCCTCAGCACAGCCTTTCTTTCTCATGCTGTTTCACCATCTTTTCCAGTGAACAGAAACACTTGAGTGCTTGACTTGAAGTGCTCAGATGCTTAACTCAAATTCTTTGGGACTATTCTGAACTTCTGGGGTTCGTTTCACTTACCCTATGTATTTTGCATCCAAAAGAATCTTTTTAAAAAGTTTATTCGATATGTAAAAATCTTCTAGGTTACAGAAACACAACCCTACATGGGCAACGAGAAACAGTGAGTATAACTAACACCTGTTTGTAACCTCTAGGTTAAATCTCAGCAAATCAGCAGGAAGCTTTGAGGTGCCTTTAACACGTTTTTGATGAGATCTTTTCTGTGAGGAGTACCTGAAATGTTTGTGACTCTCAAAGAAGTTTCTCTCCTGTTGGATTGCAGCAGCCAAGGTCAGTTTGTTGTGGATGTCCTGCTGCCCACGGCACTTCACGATCATGTAACCTTTTTTGAGGGGGATCACCCTGTTTTGCAATACGTTAATGACAGACTCTTCGGTCCCTCTGTCCACCAGGTCAGGTTTTGTGAGGATTCCTGTGAAATGAAAAGAGAAAGTTACCCACCAAGCAGAAACACTCTGTACCATCTTTTATAAAGCAGGTTTTTTTGTATTCTCTCTCCTAGAAAGCTCTCAGCTCCTGGGTTTTGCACTGTGAAACTCGCTCTGCAGTTGGCCTCCCACCACGCCTTTTGCTTTGCAAACCTTTTTTAACAGGCAGCAGCAAAGCTTTTTTACCATTAACTTCAGATAAACTACCATTAACCGAGATTTTCAGCTTCCAGTTATTCATAACATGAGTGCCAGCAAGATACGAGACCAAGGGATTCTTGGAGCTACTCAAGAATTGTGACTACAAATATTTGCAAATACTTTCTTTAGGCTGCTTTTTTTTAAATTTTCCCTCTTCTTCTAGTAGATAATTTCACAGATCTGGTGCAGAACAAAGAACATCAGACCTCATGGGGGGGGGACTTTTCAACTCATAGCTTAAAAATTCTCTCACCTATTGTCCTTTCTCCACTGGGGTCCACCTCTTGAGCCATTTTCAATGCTTCTGTTGTTGCAATATCCACGTTGCATGGCACCACTACCAAATTGACTGTCTCTTTGCAGCCAATAATTCTTTTAAGTAGCATTTTGATCTGCAATTCAATACAGCAGTGAGGAGGTTCAGTGAAATCAGATGCTTGCTTGTAGGATGGGACAATTTCTAGCAATATGAGCCACTGTCTGATGACATTAAATGCCACATATGCTGAGGGTAGTATTACATGCCAGAGAGTGGCATGGAAAGGGGTCAGCAGAAGAATGCTCCCTCTTTTCTTAAGTCAGGATTAATCCAAACATCTGGCATGAATGAGACCAGACTAATGGTGTTAAGCCTGTCTTGAAAGCTATGTGGAGTTTAACCTCTTGTGCATATATAATCTTCCATTATGTAAATATTAAAGGTATTTGATATCTAATCATATGCAAGAAAATCAGGTTCTGATGTGTAGGTACACACTTAGGGAAAGAAAGCAAGCTTGATTATGCTGATAAATCTCAAATTTGTATCTCTGAAAGGAGCACAAATGTATTTGGCTTACATTTCAGTAGAATATTTGTAGGAAAATTTAAAAAAAAAAGCCAAAACAGAAGCTGCATATGGCATCTAGTTGGCATTTTTCTATGTTTCAATGCCAAACTAAATGAGTTCCTTATAATTTGTGTTGTTTTGCAGAAGCTTCACACAGCTCTACTGCGCTTACTCCACAGTAAATGAATTCTTTCTTTCCCCCTGGATTTTGGTAAAGATGCCTCTCTTCTCTACTTCCCACCCATCCCAATTTCTGGCAGGCTGCAATGCTATAGACTCCATCTCTGGAGCCTGCAGACAGCTGGGGGCAATGGAAATGTTTGGATTTCATCATATCTGCTGCTTTCTTCTCAATACAATAGAAAGCTTGCTATCTAACTGTGAAATTAAATTACTTCCTCCCAGAAAGCAAAGCCCAGATAATCCAATCTTGTCTCATTACTATTTGGTATATCTAGTTTAGCTTGGGCTCCTCTTACTCCAAGTTCCTATTGAAAGGTATTTTAAGAGAAACAACACACGCAGCTCCTGCACATCACCCTCACAGCAGACCTTACCCAACCAGAGTTTTATTTGCATTTCCCAGCATTTCTTCTAAAAGCAGCCAGAGGAAGAGCAGAGGTCCCCTCCACTTATTCTGTTTACTTCACAAAAGGTCTGCTGGGACCCCTCAAAGGGTGAGACCCTGGGCAAAGATTGGCAAGTGAGGCTGAGTTTTACCTGGTCCCCAATGTCTTTTGGCTGATCCCCCACGGCCACCCTGGTGATTCCAGGAAGATCAATTAGTGTCAGATCTGGGACATCAGGGGACCGAACTTCCAGGGAAATTAACTGTCCGCTAATGGCACCTCTAGGACCAGCCACAATATCCTGGGCTGAGAAGAGAAAAGAGCAAGGCAATGAATACAAGCTTCAGATGATGCATCAAACCAAAGCTGAACACAGTGATTTTGAAAAGTATCTACTACCACCTAAGGTTCTTTTAGGCTTGGCTTTTTCTTTCAGATCCAGCCACACATTTAAATCCACTCATGCAAAAATATAAGGAAATTATCATGCAGCACAGGGTGATGTGAAGTCCTGCTGGAATATGAACTGTAATATTTTACAGAGCATATATTTGTGGACTCTCCTGTATGGAGACAGAAACATATAAATAAACCATAATGAAAGGGATCAGGTAAAAAACTGGTCAGTTGTAGAAATGCTCCCTCAACAACAAGAGACTTTGTAGGCATTAATGAATCCTTGGATGCCTTGAAAGAAAGGTGCTGTTCTATATTCTTCAATTTTTGATGGGGAGATTGAGCGTAAATTGTCCCAGATCCTACAAGGCAATAATGCTTGAACTGTGAACACAGAGAAGCAAGGAAACCCCATATTCATTCTCATCAGAGATTTTCAGGTTTTTAGTTACCTTACTTAATTCATACCAATTGCCTGGCCAGTTTTGAGAATATCCAAATAATGTACTGAAAAGCTACTAAAAAAAAATTAGAAAGAATAACAATGTGCAGAGCTAGTCAAGGGAGTAAGGACAATCCAACTTTCACGTTTAGGGCAAGTGCTCACTGCCCTTTGGGTAAGAACACTGATTTCTTACACAGCATGAAATGCCATAACAGTGAAGCTGTGACATGCAAAGGGCAGCGACTGAGCCCGTGGTCACAGTACCTGGCAGAAGCTCTCTGTCCTCCACTCTTCCTTCTTGCAATGTTCTCCAAAATAATAAGATTTCCAGCCAGAGACACCTCAAGCACACTGGGCTTTTGAACTGATGACAGGAGCCATTTAGGGCTTTGCATGTTTACAATTTGACAGACAACCTCCCCAAGTCAGGAAACCAGGAAGGCACCACCCAGGAAAGGACACAGCCTGAGCCTTTATCATGGATCAGGATAAAAAGGATCATGGATCTATCGGGTGGCATCCCTGCTCGAGGTGTTGGAATTAGGAGACTTTTAAGGTCCCGTCCAGTCCAGGCCATTCTGCGATCATCATCATGGATCCTCCTCACCACTGAAGCACTGGTACAACTCCCTTGTGAAAACTGAGTTTTGCTGACCCAGCTTCTTCTGCTCTGAATCCAGCTCTTGGTGTTACTCCACAATCACTGTGGATGCTGCTCAGTCTAAGAGGAGGATTCAGAGGAGACAGAGCCAGCTAAATCCACTCACCTTGCCTGATTGCTCTGTCCACCTCCGAGGCGTTCTGGAGCTCCAGGGCAACGTTCCGGTAGCGGATTTTCCCTTGCCATGGCTGGCCTTCAGGCAACCTCTTGAGTTTAAGTTCCAAGGGACACCGAGTGACAATACCTGCAGCAGTTCCAAAGGCAGAGGTTGTTGTGCATGAAACACAGCCTTGAAGTGTGTGGTGTACACAGGGTTGCCTAATGTTTCACACAAAAACATGGAAATGTTCCAAGAGACGCTGCCAGAGGGGGCTTGTCCAACTTCCTGCTTCCAGCACTAGATGAGGACAACCACGGCTCTGCCCAGACACATCTGGCTCTGCAAACCTCCACAGATGGAGCTTTGCTCCTCTCTGGATGATCTTTTTTAGTGCTGCAACTAAATCCTATGAAAACCTTTTCCACAAGTCCAGCCTGAAAGACTAGATTATGTTGTAAACTCACATGGAACTTGCAGAATTTATGTGTGTGAAAATACACACACAGAGCTGAAAAGTGAAAAGCTCTTCTTGAGCTGCAAAGTCTTCCAACAATCATCTCTGACTTAAATAATGCTTTAAGTAAAGATCTTTGTACACTTTTTACTACTACTACTACTACTACTACTACTACTACTACTACTACTACTACTACTAAAGGTATCTGTGAGAACAGGTTGCTTAAAAAACCCAAACCAACTCCAGAAGCAAATTTAAAAACTGGTTTTCCACGTGAAATTAATACTCTGCTGCACTGCTGTTTTCTGGGAAATGCACAGAATCTGTGGGGCAACTACACCACATTTCTTACACCTGGAACATGTGCCTGGATTTACTTCGTGGTGCCTCACCGGCACCTCTGTTTCTCAGTCATGGAGTTATCCAATTCTAGACCAAAAAAAAAAGAAGAAGAAAAAAAATCCCTTCCACCTGATCAAAATGAAAACCTGAGCCAGTGAATTCTCACCATTGCCCCTGGGGAGAGCAACACCAGACAGGGCTTCGAGGACAGAACTTTTCCCGGAGCTCTGGTCTCCAATCACCGCAATCGCAGGCAAGGACAGGTCCCTTTCTATTCCAAGGGCTCTCAGGCTGTCGACAAGATCAATGCAGGGTCGGATCTTCTCCTCATACTGGTTGTACAAAGTGTGTTCTGCAGCCGGCTAGAGTTAAACTTACAGTGAATTTTCCATAATTAAAACAAAAACAACAAAAAAAGGATGCATTTTCTACTCATCGGCCTTTAGTAAAACTTATTTACTGGCATCAAGCTGTATTTCACATCACTGTGCATCCTTGCATCTCCATGTAAGAAACAGGTGTCTGTAAATATGAAAGTTGAGGTCGGCTCAAAGACCATCCTTAGTAAAAAATACCAAATTTTGGAAGCCATCCTGAGAAGGTAAAGAACACATCACTAAGTGTGCTTTGTTAATTGTTTTTAATAACAGTTTTTTTAAATAACTGCCATTTTCTTCCACTCATCCCCAGATGTACTGAAGCATGTGTATGCAAATGAAGACTGATCCCAGAAATCACTGAATTTGGTAAAGAATAGCTTATTAGATCTTTATTTTGGAGTTTGAAGATTTAGTTTGTGCACAGACACCAAAAGTGTTCTGCTGTAACATTCTTAACAGGTGGCTGAAATCTTTTAGATCATCGTGGCTCTTCTTTATTTGCCTCATTTTAGGCTCACATAAGGCATGGATATGAGTGGGTTGTTTTAAATGACTAAATATAGTCATTTCCTGGGTTTGATGCATGTCCAGATATTAACACAGGCTCTTCATTTACATGAAAACAAAACAAATAATTTCCAGTCTTTGGCACAACTGGTCCATCTGCTGTTAAATATGCTCAGCTAAAGTATATAAAGATCAGCTTGGTCTCTTCTCCCTGTTCCTCTCTCCACATTCCAGTCTGACTGCTGCATTTAGAAATGCAATTTTGGGAACACCAATATGTTTCAGACGTATTAGGCCAGGCACATTCAACCCTGATTTTTTTTGAAAAGAGAAATTGAAGTTTCTCTCCATCACTTTTATCCAAGAAAGATACCTCTAAAAGTATGTCTGTGGATCAGATGCACTCAAACAGAGCAGAATTTTGGTTCAAGACGAGGAAGACAGCACATATTACTGGAGGCAGGCATTTTAAACCCTTTTTGGTAAGCCCTGCCCACTCTTTTCACCACAATGTTTAACAGCTAGCAAATTCTCGAAAAACTTCAATAACTGTGTCACAGACTTAAAACGAATCTGTGTTCAGTGTAAAATATCCAACAGGTTATTTTTAACCTTTCTGTGCATTTCTGTTGAGGGTTGAAGAGCCTCAAGTAAAAAATACCTCAGCTTTTACGATTTCTGTTCAACATTTGTTGTTAGGATCGAAACAGACACATGTCACACATTAAATTGGCATCTAGGCTGCAGCCATCCCTTATTTTCAGACCTGCATTGTTAATGTCTGCAGATTAATTGCAGGTACCTCTCTTCCTAGTCACACAAACAACTGCTTGGCCCTGATCCCAAAGTCCTCCTTAGACCTAACAAGAGCAGACTGCCCAAAGAGACCACGGAGTTCATCTTGAGGCACAAAGTGAAACAACAGAGTAAGAGTGGGGAGGATCTGTGCCCTCTTCTTGCCTTACCTTGTCCTCTTCTCTGGGAAACTCTTTCTCCAAGTCCTCCTGATCATAGTTAGGCGTTCTCTCAAACATGTTCTCTGACATCTCAGCAGCTTCCGCTGGTTCTGGTGGGAGAGGCACTGTAGCAGCTTCCGGACATGGTTTTAAGAGAGGAAGTACAAACCCTTCTTTCTTTGGGGTATTTTTGGTTCTTTCAGAAGGCTCTTTGAATGCTGCTTTCTTTTTATCCATGGCCCGCTGATTTTCTGGGCTTCCACGTAGGTTGTCCACAAGTGCTTCACTAAACAGTGATCACTGCCTGGTCCAGCCACTCTGAGGTGCAGCTTCTGAAATCAAACACTGCGGCAGTGAGTGACTCCACCTCGTAACAGTGATCAGAGCAGAGCAAATCAAACACCACTTTTATTTCCTGATCCAAACCCTTGGTAGGTACCAAGTGCCACAGCTCTCTTCTAGCCACTAAAATTGGTCCCCAGAGAATAGACTTGAAACACTTCTCCATACCTTTCTAATGCTTTTTTTTTTTTGGTATTAAAAAAAAAAAAAAAAAGATACGGGGGGGAAAAAATAGTATTTGTTTTTTTGCAGGGAAAAAAGTTACACTAGTTTTTGCAAAAAAGCCGATTTTCCTCGATGCAGTATTTTGCTGAAAGGTGTTTGGAGAAGCTCAGTCAGTATCTGGGCATGACTGGAGGGAGTGTGAATCCTTAACGTCCTGAGGTCGGGAGTGCAGGGCTGTGGGCTGGCTCTGCATAGGTGGGACACACCAAGCCATGGTCTGCTAAGTGGCCATCTCAGCTCTTTTGTGGAAGAAATACCTGTTAGAGGCAAGTCTGACACCTGTTTTAGAAGCTCTCTATCTTGGTCCCCTCCTCTACAGCTTAAAACCCTCTCCCAAAAGCAGACTTTGCTTGATAGGATGTTAGAGAAGGGAGGACTAGGAAGCTTTTTATTTCCTTGTTCAGCATTTCCTCATGTAGAAGTTTTGTTTTCTACGGGTGACTGAGGAAATTAGTGGCTTTTGACCTGACATTTTCCAGGGAAGGTGATTTCCAGAGAGAGTGACTTAAGGGAAAAAAGCAAGAGTGCTTTTTCAAAGCTAGATTTTTTTAGCCTCCCTCTGCCAAAACTAAGATCTGTTTAACTCAAACACTTCAGAAAATGATTCAGGAGAACCACATCTTTGCTTGAAATGACTTCCTGTTCTGTTAAATTTTGTTTGGTCGAATTAAGTTTACAGGTTTTCTAATTTAAACAGATGCCAGAAAAGGATGATCAGACACAATATAGGTTATACTTTCAATGTGTAAAACAAGTTTAGAAAAAACACCACACACTGGAGCAGAGCAGTTGAGAGAACGTTCTGGGCCAGGCACGAGAAGCTGGGCACAGTGACTGTGTGAGCAATTATAATTAGATTTATTGCTAATGCAGTATGTAAATATTGCCAGTGCAGGATCAAAATAACAACTCTATCATCTATTCCAATGGATTATAATCAGGTCGTGGTCCTTCCTGTTGAGTCTCAAGTGAGACCCTCTTGCTTCCAAAACTTCTCAGAGCAGCCTAGGTGCAACCTGGTCCACTTCGTCCCAAATTTGGTCAACAGTCCACGTCTAAAGAGTTACAGTATGAGGAGGTTCAGCTGGAAATGTACAGATTTACACTCTTTGGCCTTGCAGAATTCACCATTACAAAGCAACAAAGCACCTCTGGAGCTACTTTTGGATTTTATGTCTGTATTTGGGTGGACCGTGGGTATTTATACACCTGTCCAAAAGCA
>VZRQ01009270.1:0-13908 GCA_013397975.1 Machaerirhynchus nigripectus | reverse complement strand
AAGGGGACGGGGAGGGGGGAAAATCAGCCCAGAAACTCCCTGCAACTTCGGGACACCAGGCTGCTCTGCTGGCCCTGTCTCCAGCAGCATTTTATATCCCTTTTGTGGCCAATGTGCACCAAAGCCAAACACAAACTTCTCAGTTCCCGATCTCTGAAATGAATTATTCATGAATTATTCATCCAGACATCCTGCAATACCCCCCTGGTGTGTTTACTTAAGACAAACCCGATGGCCATCACAGAGGTGGAAGGGATATGGAGGGGGCTGAGGATGCACGAGGAGACCCAGCCATCTTCTGTCAGCCTTTACAAACATCGAGATGGGGTGCAGACCACAGGGTGCACACACACACCTAACACTCCCGAACAAAGGTACTTGCACTCAGCACCAGAATAAACAAACGTGTGGATTTCCGAGGCCACACCTCTGTTCTTCCCCTGGGCCTGGAAAGGGTGAGTAGGTTGTGTAACCCTCCCCTGTGCCACACGGGCATAGTGATTTCTTTGTGTAGTGAGCCGTGACAACATCGGATGGAAGAAAGGAGGAGAGGAAAACAAAAGAGCTGCAATTTTAAAGAGCCCTTCTACAATGGGCCAGAACCCACATGGGAAACATGACACCTGGATGACGTGATGGTTCTGAAAGTCTGCCAGCAATTTCCTCTCACCTGAGCTGCCCCTGCCTCCTTTGCTGGGACAATATTGATTTCCTTGAGCTTTACCTTTCGAATTTGCCTGCCTGTGTGTGGGAAACCTCTCCCAGCACAACACGAAGCACTCTGCTGCACACCCACATCTGCACAAACACCAACCTGCTGATGGCTCTGAAGAGGAGTTGCTTTGTTTTTTGGTAACGAGCCCTTGGCTTTGCATCTGGAGAAGATGAAAAGCCCCTACCAAAAAAATCCCCTCTCAAACCAAGGTGCAGAGCTGCAGTGCTGAACCCACACAGCTCTTGGATTTATTCACTCTCTGTCCAGCACATAGTGAAGCAGGGGTGGTCAATAGCTAACTCATGTTAACTATTAGGAGACAGCAAATGTTGATTCAGACAGCGAATGTTGATTCGAAAACCTAAGAAGCCGGATTCGCCCTAATCTTGTCAAGTTAGAGGGGCCAAGGATCATCTCAGAAACCGCTGAATCATTCCTCAAAGGACTACGCGTGCCCCAGAGGAGAAAGGTGAAAAGTGCATTGTGAGGAAGACGACTGATCTTCATCAGAAAGACCCCCGAGGAAGAAGAGGAGAAGCCTTCCTCAGTGCGACCACCAGGACACACAGCGCATGCGTGGCACGTATGCTAATGATACTAGTGACTTCCGAGAAATAATTTGTATAACCGCACCTGTCCCAAGGAATGTGATGAATATTCATGATTTAACCCTTAATACTGTGTTGTAGGGAGCACCAGGGTGTGTGGGTTTTGCAGGAGCGATCCCCCCACACCCGGCACGCCGAATAAAGCAAATACCCACTTCTCTGACTCTCTGAAGTGTCTCCTGGCCCGGTTTCGGCCGATTTAACAGACTTCTGGCTCACACAACCTGCGACTTCAGGATAAATTTTTGGGTAAATCTCACAGTTCCTGTGTTGTATGTTTATTAACTCTAGCTGTCTTCTCACAGAGATAATAAAGCAATGCAAAGCTTATGATCCTACTCATAAGTATTGCTGGCTAGATCATCTTGCTGAATACTGGCTTTAGAAGAAAATTAAATGCCATCTCTCAGTTGTTCCCTTTTAAAGAGGAAATAATACTAACATCTTTGGTTTTTTTCCACCCCAGAAAGCAAAAATTTCCTGCTCCTGGCAACCTTGTTTAATCACACTTACTTTAGACACTTTATGCAGCCTTGTCACATTAAAAGGAACTAAGATAATAGTAAAAAATTGCATCACTCTTTTTAGAAGAAGGAAAGGAGAAACTTACCCTTGTAGGCGTCCTGTGGTAAGGGGAAGCAGTGACTTCCTGAAACTTCTTCAGATGCTTTCTTATTTACAGGCTCCACCTACCCACTATGATAAGAAACAGAAGAAACGAAACTGATTCTCACAGGAGAAATATTTGGCCTCTGTGGAAATGACCAGGCTGTTTCAAAAGAGAGTTGCCAGGAGCAGGCACCACTTGCTTACCTTGCACCTGGCTCAGTTAAGGGCATGGTTATCTTAACACATGAATTGTGTCCACAGGGAAGGGGAGACCTCACAGCCATAAGTTCAGAGAGCCATAGAATCCTAGAATGGTGTGGGTTGGAAGGACATAAAGATGATCTTGTTCCACCCCCTCTGCCATGGGCAGGGACACCTTCCACTGTCCCAGGTTGCTCCAAGCCCCAATGTCCAACCTGGCCTTGGACACTGCCAGGGATCCAGGGGCAGCCACAGCTTCTCTGGGCACCCTGTGCCAAGGCCTCCCCACCCTCACAGGGAACAATTTCTTCCTAATATCCAATCTAAACTTACTTTCTTTCAATTTAAAGCCATTCCCCCTTATCCTATTACTACCTGCCCTTGTAAAAATATCTCTTAGTCTTCTTCTCACTGAAGCCTCTCAGAAGAGCAGCCACACCTCTGTACCACTATTCAGATGATACCCAGGTGAAGCTGAGTTTAATTATTGCTGAACTTTTAGTGAATTGTGAATTATTAATTAATCACTGTGTAGCCTTAGAATATTTAGCACTAATGCAGCAAATGCATTTATCAAAGGCAAGTCTGAATCTGTCACAGCTGTCACCTCAAAACAGTTCTCAACTTGGCTGATGACATGATGATTTTTTGCCTTTTATATACCTTTTCTATATCCTTTTATATAGCTTTTACATATCCTCAGTGCTTTAACATGCATACTTATAATTCCCTAGGCCCGATAATTTAGAGTAGTTCTGATATTCTGTTAAACCAGGAGAGCAAACATCCCGGAAGCCTCGCAGCTGGAAGCCCTAGAAACCAAGGTCCTCTCTAGAACACATCCTGTAAACTAAGATAGGCCCATCCAGGGGGGAATTCCTCAGGATGGGGGGGTTCATTCAAGCCTCTCATTGGGGAATCTTTGCTAGATATGCTAATTTGCAAGGTCTAAAAATTGTATACGTGATCTATTGTATGGGTGCACTCCACCTGGATGAGGTGGTGCACCCAAGGATCCTTAAATAGATACCGAGGTAAAAACCCCTTCTCCCTTAACCATGTCTGGCTCTTAATTTTAAGATCAGGGAAAGGCAACAGGCAAGACTGTCTCCATGAAACTCCTCCTCTCCTTGGAGGGGCTCTGTCAGGCAAATGTGAAATTCATACTCTTAAGGTGACAGGTTTGTGATAGCTCTGGAGATAATAATAATGCAATGTGTCGGGCTTTTCCCTTTCATTTCCCTGTGTGCTTAGTGAACAGCAGAGATGAAACTCCTCACAACACAGGTGAGCTCCTCCTTTCTTGGCTGTACTGTGTAATAGGATGTCAAGGACAAATGGCAGAGGCACTTGTAAATAATTGCTTTTGATCAACAACTTACCTTTCCTCCCCCACAAAAAGGCATCCCAGTGAGTGATTTCACTCACACCTGTGGCAGAACCTGCTGGTTCAAGCTGCTGCCCCACTCCCAGCAGTGTTGCCTGCTGGGGATGCTGACCCTGTTCCATCCAGGGGACCCTTTCAGCCTCCTCATCCCTCCGTGTAAAAAGTAAGTGGGTGAGGGCCCCCTTCACAGGAAAGGGAGTATTTTTTCCACCTCCCTGCCCAGCCAGGGTGGGAAACCATGCCACCACTCACCTGGGCTGTGCCTTGGCTGCCGGAGGCTGCAGGGTATGGCTGAGGTTGTTGGATGTGGGTGACAAGAAAGCAAAGTGAAACACAGTGCGATTTGTCTCTGTTATGCACTGCTTCAGGACATTTCCAAGTTGTTTCTCGTGACCTTGTGGTGTTTCCTCAACATCACTGGGTCAGGATGCTTCCTCTTCTCCTGTCTTTGCTCTCGTGCCCTCATTTTTTGTGGTTTTTTTGTGTTTTTATTTTTTTTTCTTTGTAGTTAATAGGCTCTAAGCTGTTAAGCAACATCAGTATGCTTTGTCAGGGGCTTTGCAAGTTGGATGCAGGATCACCCTTTACTGCTCACTCCCTCTGGTTTTGCCCACTGCCTCGATTGATCAGCTGTTCTCAATTCCTGGCTGTTTTGGTGGGTTTCAAACTGCCTTACTCAGGTCCATGGGTCTGACTGCACAGCAGTCACACCTCTCTAGAGCCAGCCCTTTTTCCTCACTCCTGGCAGTGACTCAGAGAGGGCCTGTTCCCAAGCTCTGGCTGTGGGTGGCAGGATGTGACACAGAGCCAGGCTGGGCACAGGCTGCAGCAGGACACCAAAGCTCTAAGCTCTCCCGGCCTCTCTCACCATCCCTATCCTTTCACTTAATTGTACAGGAGATCAATCTGAATGGGATTCTAAGTCATACTCTTGTCCCAAAATGGCTTTTTTAACCCTGTGTGCGAGAGGCTGATCCACACACAGAGTTGAGGTATTTGGTTTATTTACAGCTCTGCACAGAAAGAGGTGCTGGGTGGCAAATCCTCAAAGCCAGCCCAGCTACTATCAAAACTTTTCACTATTTATACACAAACAAAGGCATTTATGTTCACTGACTACAAGTCACTTAATTCTCTTATTAACTAGTATTTTATCTTGTATTGATTAAATTATTCTCTCACTTCTTTTGCTAATTAGTCCTCATGCTCAGTCTTTCTCTTCTTTTGAGTCAGTGTGTTTTTTGGGTTGGTGGGTGGTGAGTCAGTGGTTGTGATCCTCCCTTGCCAAAATTACCCATTCTTGATTTGATGGGCTGGCCTTTGTTCCTTGCTATCTGTCATGACATTAGTTTATTCACCAAGTGTCCTTGGTTTGTTGGTTCAGCAGTAAGTTCTGTCGGGCTGCAGTTGATACATTATCTCAAGTTTCTTCTATTCTTTTTTTTTTTATACAGCTGCTGCAATTACTGAGACACACTAAACATAATTTATCTTTTGGGGAGTTGTTCATCATTTCCTCCGGTTGAGGTTATGAAGCCAGAACACCATTCAAAAGCCTCACTTTTTATGAACATCACACATTTTCCCGAAATTAATCACAGGGATGATTGGCAAGTCAATTGCCTCATGGTTTTTCAAATGCAAATATTCAGTGCTGCAATTAATACAAAGCATAATAGGGTTAGCATTATGAGAACAACAACAGGGTGAAGTATCTTACTGAAAATCCCTGTAAGCAGTTGTGACCATCCGAAAAGAGTGTCCCACCATCGATATTCTGCAGGAGTAGCTGCACCTTCCTTTCTGTTGTCAGATTTTCCCCCCTCAACACAAAGAAAGTCTGGCTCTGCTCATCCTCCAGAATGCAAAAGAAAGCATCTTTTAAATCCAAAGCAGTCAAATAATTATTTGTCCATGACTGTTTTACTGCTCCTCAGTCCTGTGCCAGCCTATACTGCTGAGAACGAGGCTTCTTTTCTGGTGTCTGATTCAGACTGACCCTCTCCAAGCAGCATTCAGGATGTCATTCTCAGGTTCCTTTGAGCTCTGGTTCATTATTAAATGGATTCAAGCCTTCCATGCCTTTTCTTGTGAAATACATAGAGGTTTCTGAAACAGGTTTTCAAGCATTTAACTTGCAGAGTACATCTTGTCCTAACAATGGAAGGGGACATCCTGGCATATAGAAATTCATGAGTCAGTTTAGTGCCTCCAGCTGTGCATTTCACGGGTTGTAAGAATGGCTGTGAAGCTCATTTTCCCATTATCCCAACAATCAGAATTGTAACTTTACTCAGCAGGCACTTGCAGTGAGTTACTACTGAATGTCTGGCTCAGCTATCCACCAGAAATGCGGGGTTTCAGTTGATGTATTACCTTAAATTTCTGCCTTCTGCTCTTTGTTTTCTATAGCTGCTGCAATTACTGAGACATGTGAAACATAACTGATCTATCTGGGAGCCGTACATCAATACTAGTGATTAGCTTATGAATTTTCAGCAGTGCCTTTGTTACGTGATCAGTTGGGTTTTGTTTAATCACAGGACTATGTTTCAAAAAAAAGGAGGAACTCTGAGCAGTATCACTTGCTGTGAAGGGTGAAATTAGGGTTCTCCTTCTCTGCACGTCAAGATTTTGGTTCTCCTATTTTCTCCTGAAACAGCAGAATGAAAAATTGACCCCCTTAGTGGGAAATGTTTTAGTGTAAGGCACTGTGAACAGTTTGCATGTTTATGTAGTGATTTATAACAGCTTGTTTCACTGGCAATACAGTTCTGCAGATTAACACAACACAACAGGGATATTTAAAAAGACTAAGCAGAATTTCATTCAAATCTGCGAGCGCAGAGTATGTTTTGAAATCATTTTAATGAACAGAAAAAATGGGGCATGATGCAAAAAGATGAAGGACCAAGCATTTGTCAAAGCCATTTCACATCATAATTTAAAAAGAAATCAAAATATAGTGTAAATGCAGTAGTTGGCAGGATCCTTTGGTGACATAAACCACTAAGAAAAATCCTTAATCATAAAATTATTCAGATATTATACAGGATGTTGTCCAGTAAAACGTTATAAATCAAAGTGGTTCAGACCGTGTTGCCTTGGGCTTTATCCCAGTGAGTCTTGAAAACCCTCAGGTATGGAGATTCCACAGCTTCACAACAAAATTCATTCACATGACTGACTAATGACTTTTTTCCCTTCTTCACATCCAGTTGGATGTACCCTCCATGTTTCAGTTCCTCCGTCTGTCTCTTACTCCCCCACATCTCTGCACAGAGCCCAGTGCCACCCCGACAGACAGAGGGGCTGCTACCACCCCACCCCCAGCACCACCCGTTCCCCAGTGTCCTGAATATGGCTGGGACAGAGTTAATTTTCTTCCTGGTAGCTGGTGCAGGGCTGTGTTTTGCAGAATAGTGTTGATACCACACAGGTGTTTCCTTGTTGCTAACTACTGTTTACCCTCAGCCAAGGACATTTCAGTTTCCAGTGCTCTGCCAGTGAGGAGAGGCACAAAAATCCAGGAAGGAGCAGAGCTGGAATGGCCAAAGGGATATTCCATATCATGGAATGCCATGCTCAGTGTTTAAATGGGTAGAGTTAGCCAGAGGGGTCCTATGGCTGACTGGGAACAGGCTGGGCGTCAGTCATGGGTGGTGAGCAACTCTACAGTGTTAATGTTAACTCTACAATTAATAATTATTATGATAGTATTTTTCTTGTTCCAATTATTCAACTGTTCTGATCCCAACCCACAAGGTTTTTTTGTGATTCTCTTCCTCATCCCACTGTGGGGTGGGTAGATGAGTGAGTTATTGCCTGGAGGAGCTTTGCAGCTCCAGTGCAAAGCTGGTTCAGCACAAGCTAGTGGAGACAAAAAGCAGCGTGTCCCACGTGGTGGGAAGGAGTGGGTGGTGATATGAAAGGCTTTAAAATAAACAGAGGAATGTAGAGGTCAGAGACAAAATATAACTGGAGGAGGGTGCATTCGTGGGGGGTGTGTGTGTGCATGAAAGGGTCTGAAAAATACAACATCAGTGGGTAGAATGCTCTCCATGGTTCAGAGCAGAGACAGACACTTAAACCAGGGCCATTCTCTTTAGTTACGTGTTCCTGAGCCTTGTTCTTCTCTGGTAAGGGATGAGCTATAGGGAATTGGGTGATTTGCTGTGTATGAACTCTTCCACCTCTTCCTGCAAACGTCTCAGGTGTATTTGTCTGCTGTTTGACTTGGCTGAAGTTTGGGTCACAGTGTTTGACATGCAGGTTTCATCCTTACAACGAGAGGGACAATCCTGAAGAGTAGGAAGGGTGGGATGAAACCAGTCCTTGTTCATGTGAGCATCCATCACTGTGTGGCTTCATGTCAGTCACAGAGAGGGAGCCAAGAGTGTGATTTGTCTGAATGTGGTTTGGTGAGGCCTGGTTGCCTTATGTAAACTGAATATTGTAATTAAGGGGATCTTTTTCCAGTACAAAAATACCTGAAATCTGAGAGATCCAAATTACTTGAAGCAGTCGGAGCTGCTGACCACTAATACCAGGGTAATCCCATGTGCATTGGACTATCCAGATAATGAGTTTTTTACAGTCTCAGGTCCTTCCTACCCTCACCTAGTGGGTTGTGTCCTCTTCAGCTGCGTGCAGAGACTTATGGTTCCTGTTACCTCCTCGCTGCCTGGGGGCCTTCCCTTCTTCCAGCTTTCCTGCACATTTGTTAGGCATTTCTGGGCAGAGGGGGTGATCAAACTGCGCAGGGCAGACAGGGGAAGTTCAGGCTGGACACCAAGAAGAATTTCTTCACTGTAAGGGTTGTTAAGCATTGGAAGGGGCTGCGCAGGGAGGCAATAGTGGTGTTCAAGAAACAACTGGATGTGGCACTCAGTGCCGTGGTTTAGTTGATATGTGTGTGCTCAAAGGTTGGACTCGATCTTGGAGGTTTTTCCAACCTAATTGATACAGTGATCCTGTGATTTGTTAGACTTCAAGCTTTCCAGGCAGAGGGGGTGGTTCAGACTGTGCAGGGCAGACAGTGTCTCTCCTGATTTTACTGCAGTGATCCTTCCTTCTGCCTGCCCTCCTTTCTGCCACCTCTCTTCCCTCTCGCCCTGTGTGATCCTTGCACAGTTCCCCCCACTTGGAACTTTCCACCCCACCTTGGAGCCAGGCACATGGAGCTCATAATCCTGGAGACCCTGAACCCCTCATAGCCAGAGGGGATCTGCAGGGAGCAAAGGGACCAGACCCAGCTGTCACCCCCAAGGTTGCTGTGTGAGGACTCCAGTGGCTTCTGTGGTGGACAGAAGTGATTCCTCCATTTCAGTGTTGAACAGTGGTTTATTCCATATGAACAGGATAGTTTGGGGAACACATGTATCTTTTTGGGCTCCTTTACTGCAAATTTTGTGGTCATTAGAAGTAATTGTGGTAGTGGGTAAAGCAAAGTGAAATTCAGATGTTCTGCTTGAGAGGCACGGAAAAGTCTGTGGTTTCATTTGATGCTTTTTAACAGTTTTTAGTAAATATAGAAATCAAATGAGGTAGAAACTTGGCTTCAACTTTTAAACATAGAGATTTATGTTTCCTTTCTGCTTTAAACAAAATATTTCCTTATTTCTCATAAATATTTATGGAGAGTCCTGTAGCTATTCCCAATGAATTCCCAGGCTGGTTACTTTTGGCCAGAGCTGGATTCATCAACCAGAGCAATGATGTTCACCTGAAAATAATGTAACTGTTGGCTCTGTTCACAAATCGTCTGTGCTGGTGTATTTGCCAAAGCCATTTTGCCTGCCTGGACACTGAATCTTGACCTAGATCTTGACCTTTTCTTTTTTACACTACGAAAACCTCCACTCCTGGCCCAGAAGTAGCTTAAAAAGAGTGTCTAAAGCAAGGCAGTCTGAAGTCGGTCCAGGAACTGACATCTGAACTCTCTCTTTGTTGTTGTCCACGCTCCTGAGTTTGTTTTCAATTACATGTTGCATTATTTTATCTGTTTAGAAAATAATGAAATTTCGTATTGTACAGGGACTAGATGGTACAAACTTCACTGAATAAAGGAGTAAAGATTTGCTGAGAAGCAACAAAGAGCCTAACCCAGCAACACCTGATAAGGTGACGTATTTTTCTGTCTCCAAATTCTGTCTCCAAGGTCATCAGAAGCAAAACTGAACTAATGTATCAAAAAAGAAAGAAGAGCTTTAACTGTGCAATGGATTGGACACTCCCCCAAAGCAAACTCCACACAAGAGTCCCAAAATTAATTAAATAACCCTAATGAGCAGAAGCTATCACAAAGGGGGAAGAGGAAAAAAAAATGAAGAAAGATATCTCCCCCCCAATGACAGCTACCATTTCTTCAATTCACATAGGACAGTGTGACTAAGAATTAAAACTTTGTTATCTAGAGTATTAAACCTATTTGTTCAAGGGGTACTGAAATCTGTTAATGATCATTATGATGATGGTATTTAAACAGTTGCCATGGGGACATTTACAAGTGGTGATATTTTTCTCTAACCATTTTTCTACTTTCCTAGTTTCTGATACTGAAGCAGGAATGGAAGAGTGTTACCTGTTACGGATAAGGCTGTTTAGCATTAAAGTATTACAATTTGGGTGGGGCAGGGAGAGTCTGAAACCTAAAACACAGCATGTAGTGTGTTTGACTGTCCATGAACTGCACAGGTGCAACCGGCTTTGCATGACCTTTCTCCTGTCTGTCCCTTTAATTTTGCTTAAAAATTAAAAATTACAGAGATGAGCTCCTCAATTCATGTAAATACTACTGTCAACAGGAAACTAAATGCTAGCGAAGGATCTGGCAGAACAATGTTGGGGGATTTTTGTATCCCTCGGTGTGAATTAAGCACATATTTGTGCTTAAATGCAAAAAGATTTAATGAGCAATGTCCAGAGCAGAGTCCTACTGCCATAAGTGGTTCTACAAGGACAGTGCAAAGACGTGGCACGGGCTGATTCCTTACATTTGCCCTGGCATCCGTCATGTGAGCGTTGGCACAGGGCACCTCATCCCCGTGGTCCAGCCCCCAGCACCAGCTCTGCTCCCCAAAGGTGGCCCCTGAGTGCCCCCATTCCACCCCTGCTATCAAAATGCTGCAGCATTTCTTATCACCCACTGGAACCTCACTCCCTCATAGGGAGCAGCCCTGGCTCTGGCATCCCTGCCAGAATATAAAAGTTAAAACTTAAGACATCATTCGTAACCCTTTCTTGCCCTCATTCCCTCCACACCAGATCATTCCTTGGGCAGGAATGATCATTGCTAAGCAGTTACAATTTGAATTATCCCTCCTATGCCACACAAGAAAAGAGGTTATGGACTTAATGCTCACTCTTTGCTCTGAAATACGTCAGTATTCCACTGACATACCCACTTCACTGCAGCAAAACATGACTAGAGGTGCAGACACCAAGCAGTGGACTGTGAGAGAAGGAAGACACTTTCCCCACAGTACAGAGCTGAGGAATACAATCAGTGCAGGTGGCTCAGGGTGCAGCTGTAGGAGCTGCAGGATGAGCTCTGGGGGGTGGGAGCCCCAGGCAAGAACTGGCACTGACCCTTTGCCCCTCAAAGGTCACGGGGACCTGTGGCACCAGCCAGGGGAATAAACTGCTTTAAGGATCCAGATGCCTGAGACTCTGCTGTGGGAAACCTGGGGTTGAGCTGCCAAGTCCACAAGAAGGCCATGTCATCTTGGGAATAAACACGGGAAAACAGCACCATGAAATCTGCAGGGTCACATCCGAATTGCACCAGTTGTGCCTTATAAATATTCAAGAACACCAGAAACAGTCTTTTTCCAAGGAACAATGTGATCCCTGGCTGATCACATACACGTTTCACTGATGTTTTCTGGCTAAATTACATATATGTGAAACAAACCTTGTAAAACTCCAAATGCAAATTCCTCTGTGGGAAATCCCTGGGATATTAGACATCAGTATCAGCAGCATTAGAAAATGATGGTTATAGTGAAACATGCATAAACAAGGAGTATTTATGCTCTGCTGAGCAGGGTGAGGAAGCCTTCCTTTCCTTAGTTTTACTGCATCCCTAATGGAGTTAGAGCCAGCCCAGATAGATAAGGGATATGTTGCATTCCTGCTGAGGTGCCCTGCAATAAAAACTGTGAGAAATTATATCTTAGGAAACTCTTGAGCCCTCATTTTTAGTACAGTGCTATGAAAGTTTTAAGATAACAACAACAAAATAAAACCTCCCCTTTTTTTGTCCATGGGATTGTTAGGCAAGGGATCAGAGGAGTGCACCACTGGACTGGGGTCCTATCTGACTGGAATGTTACATAATTCAGAAGGAAAGGGCTGGGAAATTTACTTTGTTGAAGTTCCCCCGGGTATTTAGGGAAGTCTTGTCTCCCAGAACAAGGTTACTCTGCGTCAGTCTGACCATCCCTCAGCTCCTCCTCTGCAGGGGGTTCTCACCTGCCAGCAGTTGGAGCTGTACATAGACATGGGGTTTGTGACAGGGAAGCCATGAACTTTCTGTGATCTGGCCCATTTCCTGAAATGACACAACCCCCCCTTACAGTTCATCCATGAGCTGTGAGGAGTGGGACTCAGTGAAGAAGAAGAGATTACTCTAAATCAGTTGCTGGTTAAGTGCAGAGCTGCTCTCAGTACAGTGCTGTAGTCAAAGTGAACAGGGATGCAGGGAGTTCTGGCGAACCCTGAGCTCCAGACATTTTACATACCATTTAACAATCATGAGTTGTTTATTTGTGCAGAAGCTGTAGCTGTGTCCCCCAGTCCTGTCTGTCAAACTGAGCAACCAGTTCCCAAACCAGGTCTAACTATAATGTACTTGGACACGCACATATATGATGAGTTGTAAGTGAAGGAAATGAAAAGGTTGATCAGGAAATTCTCCATGTCAGGAGAAAGCAAGTACCACAATAAGTGTCAGATTCCCTGATCTTTAATACTGGGCAACTGCAGAACAACTATGGGGTGTGTCTTAAAAAGATAAAAGACAGACTTGTGATGAGTCACACAGCAGTGACCTCTGAAGGGCAGGGGAACTTTTGGTTTTCATTCATCTGTGAAAGCGGGTTGCTTTCGTTTTGCTTTTAACACATCAGCTCCTGCAGCACAGTGAGGGAGAACTGGATTTTCTGTTCTGATTTATTTTTGTAGCTCATCTGAATAAATACTCCTGTAGATACAGTGAGTATTTGGCCTCCAGACTCTAGACCAGGACTTAATGGTTGCTAGTGGAAGGGCCTTAACGATCATCTAGTTCCAAGTGATTATCTTCTGCTCTGTCTTTGAGACCTCTTTCCTATTTCTTTCTATCCCTACACCTCCCCTTTCTTGGTAAATAAAATCCATGTTAAATAAAATCTGTATGTTGTCCTCATATGGGCTCCTTTGCACTTTCATTCAGGCAGAGGCATCTCTCCCTAATGGGATCATAACACCTGCACAGGGTCCCCTCCAGCCACAAGCATTCCAGGATTTTGTCAGCTCCTCGCTTCCCTTTTCCTCTTCCCTCTGCTTCGAGCTGGGAATGTGCTTGAAAATGTCCAGCAAAGAAGCCTTTGCTGTCTGCTCTGGGAGCCCACTCAGCTTCAGGCCCCTGTCACCTGAATGTCTCTCTGTCACCCCAGGACACCCCTCCTGCCCCACTCTCCCTGAGGAAATTGCCCCTTTTTGCCCATCCTTGGCAGCGCTCTTCTTGTCCCGGTCTGCCCATTCTGGATGGTGGGGCAGAGTGTGCCTTCAGCAAGTCTGCTGGTGACACAAAACTGGGAGGTGTGGCTGACACAACAGAGGGTCGTGCTGCCAACCCAAGGAACAGGGACAGGCTGGAGAAATGGGCTGACAGGAACCTGGCAAAGTTCTGCACGACCAAGTGCCGAGTCCTGCAAGCAGTCAGGAACAACTGCAGGCACCAACACATGCTGGGAGCAGATAGCTGCAAAGGAGTTTTGTGGAAAGGACCTGGGGGTCTTGGTCCACAGCAAATTTCATACGAGCCAACAACATCTCCTTCCAGCAAAGAAGGCTAAGGGCAGCCTGGACCGTTATTAGGAGGAGTGTCTCTGGCAGGCTGAGGGAAGGAATCCTTGCCCTCTCCTCAGCAATGGTGAGGCCACAGCTGAGGTGCTGGGTCCCCACTGGAGAGGGGCCACTGAAAGGCCATGAAGATGATTCGCAGGCTGGAGCATCTCTGAGAGGAAGAAAGGCTGAGGGAACTGGGGGGGAGAGGCTAAGGAAGTCTCTGGGGGAGTTTGATCAGGGTATAGAAATGCCTGAAGGGAGGGTGGCAAGAAGACAGAGCCAGACTCTTGGCACTGGTGCCCAAACGACAGAACACAACACAAAGGGCACAAACT
>VZRQ01009264.1:0-10661 GCA_013397975.1 Machaerirhynchus nigripectus | reverse complement strand
CACACACTGGTAGAAACTCTTGTTTGCAAGGTTCATTTCTGCAGAGTAGATTAGAATATAGGATGTCACGTTTCACCTTTCTCAGCCCCTTCTTGGTCCCACAATTATAGGTCAGTTTAAGTTGTGCAAATTCATCCACATTGCACCAGTGTGTGAGTAGTTCCTGTGTGTGTATCTGTGTACTGGTATCAGTTTGTCAGGTACCTGCCTTCAGGTTCATCACAGCCTCGTGACAGTGGTGTTCTGTGATTTGAGGGGTTTTCGTTCTCCCTGCTACGTCCATTGATCAATATATAAGTCCAAGTTGAATCACTTTCTAATGCACAAAAAAGTAATTAAACATCTACATGACATTTATTACGGGGGTTTTACTATAGCAGACACGGGATGTGTTTTGAGTTTTGGAAGACTGTTGCAAAATGTAATTGCTCTGGAAAAAGATTACAAGGGAAATGCAATAATCCTTTTATCCGGGTCCTTGTCATTCCCATTCAGTTATAGCTGAAACAATAATGGATGCTTCTGACACAAGTCCGTGGGGACAGATGGGACCCACCCAGGGGTACTGAGGGAGCCAGCAGAGGTGCTCCCCAAGCCCCTTTCCATCATTTCCCAGCAGTCCTGGCTAACCGGGGAGGTCACAGGTGACTTGAGCTTGGCCAGTGGGATACCCATCTACGAGAAGGGCTGGAAGGAGCATCCAGGGAACTACAGGCCTGGCAGGTGTGAGGTTCAACAAGACCAAGTGCCGGGTCCTGCCCTTGCATCACAACAACTCCCTGCTTTCATATCTGGGGTCTTCCAGAACTTTATAATTAGACAAACATGTTTTGAATGAATTAAGACCAAAAAAAAACCAAACCAGCTTTGGTTTAAGGCAGTGAATGGTTAACCTTCCTTCTCTTATTTCTTCTCTGCCAGATAAACTCCTACCACTTCAGTGTTGCCATGCAATAAATTTGTTTTGTTGGTTTTTTTCCTTCCTTTGACTTGATGATTCATTGAGATCAAACGTGTTAAACTGCACTTTTAAAATTTCTGTTTATTATTTTTCTATGCTTGGTATTTTGAGGGCTGCCTGAAAAAGCTGACTTGTTTTTTCACCAGGCTAATCCCAAGTCATATTTTCTATAATTAATTTTTTTTGAAAGAAATGCAAGTTTCAAAAATGTTGTTTTATTTTTTGGTGTGTGGGTTGTTTTTTTTTTTTTCTTTTGGTAGACGACAGGCAAAGGAATGTATTTGCTATTGAGCTGGCATGAAAACTCAGGACATCTACCATGAAATGCTCCTCTCCTCAGGTTTGTTTGGCTTTGGGGTTTTTTTTCTGTCTTGGGTAGAGTTTTTTTAAAGTTGTTGTTCCATTCTGCTCCTTCTCCATGCCTGCACCCAAACATCATCTCCCTAAGAGCCCTAGTTAGCTTAATTGGGGTAAAGAATGGCACAGAACAAATAAAGAACAGCTCTACTGACAGGGATCAAAGGAGGATGGCTGGCATGAAGGAGTTCTGGATTGTAGGTATTGTGGAATTAGTGCAGAAGAACGTAAATCCAGGTACTAGGAAGGCAAAAGCATAGGAGAAAGGAAAGACACAGGAGACTGCTGGATCTAGAAGGGTATTTTTGGAAGCAAGCAAAAGCAGGACCTCTGATAGTAAAACCAGAAATCCACTTCTTTCGCACCAAGAAGTCAGGATAGCTTTAATTGTAATCAGCTTTAATGAAAAAGCCTGCTTCTTGTAAATGAGAAACTGAGGCAGTTTAGGGCAGAGGGTTACGAGGGGACTCTGTCAGGGTTTGCAGTACGAGGGGAAAAGTCTTACAAGAATTAGAATTCTAATAACTCTGGAATAGGCACCTCCAGGAAGGGATGAGAGCTGTGGAGAAGGTTGTGGTATTGAATTGGCTTGGAGACTTCTTGGATATTAGAACAGGAAAGCAAGAGTTTATACAAAACGGGTTTGGGAAAAGGGACAGATCTCAGAAAATGTTGTCTGGTCAGCTTAAACTGAGACCCTGTTTTCAGGTAGACACAAACAAGGCTGTTTGCACACTTTGGAAAGGCTCAAGACACTTCCCAATTGTCCTTCATTTTACATATGTCCACAAGATCTCTGATATTTTAATAGAAAGACTCTCCATTTATTAGACCAGTGCCAGGATCCAGGTAGTACAAAAGTGTCAGTGCCAGCTCCTGCCCTTGGGACGCAGTGACCCCGTGCACCATGATAGACTGGGGGCAGAGTGGCTGGAAAGCTGCCTCGTGGGAAGGGACCTGGGATTTATCCTTTGGACCTCACCACCTCTTAGGAGTAAAGCATTTACAAGCTGGTGGGGACAAATAGTCACAATAAGGTGGTTACCTTATTTATTGTAGGTTGAAAATGCACTTGAGGCAAGTTTTCACTTCCCAGGGAGTTAGAGTAGAGAGTCCTTGGTGTACGGAGGCGTGTTGGTGTATGGGAGTCCTTGGATGGATTTGACTCAGGAAATGTTCTCACATTGTTGCTGCAATGAACTGGCGGTGGCTGATGTTGTACTTCCATGCAGCCCAAATCCATCTGTGTTCTGCTGCCAGACATTTAACCAAGTCTAAAAATTTGATAGTTTAATATTCTATTCGTAATTTCTCCTGAGCACCACTGCTGGTATGATTGTTGTATAATAGTTGAGGTGGATGTGTTTGGTATTCTCAGATACTCACTGGTTGTTGATTAGGGCTTTTATGTAACACAGACTACAGAATAGGTTCTGGTGGCCTTTCCCTGTTGGGAGGTCATATAATCTTTCAGTCTAATGAAACCATTTGGGTATACTGAATAAGAGAAAATCAATTTTTGAGGTATTGATTGGAACAAAATTCAAAAGGTCAAGTATAATGCTTGATCTTGGAGTCTCTGGCTTAATGCTCTGTTCAGGTAGATATTAAGTATTGGGCTTGGCTGCTCATCGTGGATCAGGATCATGAAATAGAGAATGAAATGCTGTTTAAAGCAAGAGTAGCTGGCTCTCTGCATTAAGAACCACTGAATGGGGGGTGTTCAGGGATGAAATGGTTCTGGTTTTATCAGTCTCCAATGCTTTCAGACATACCTTCAAATTATAACACAAGTTCTGTTTTGTTTAGTGTATAAATTATTAGCTGGAGCAGAGTCAGTATACAGTCAGTATACAGAAAGGGTTAATCCCAGCCCTGCGAGTTCATGATATCCCTGAAAAAAAGACATGACAGACATTATCAAAAGATAACACATGAACAGTGACAGATATGGTAGTTCTTTTCAGAACTGCTCATGACTAACCTTCTATACAGCTTGATGGTTTGACATCATTGATCCACATTGATTTCTTTGGGAAGTTCGGAATAGTTGCTGCCAGTATGTAATTAGTGCTTTGAAACTATTACAGCAGACAACAAGCAGGTACAGCAGCTTCAGTGCTGTTAGAATCATAATGCTTCAGTTTCACAGTGTTTTATACACTGATAAATCCGGGGAACATGCCAGCTTTACCTGAAGAGTGGCCTTAGCACAGATAGGAGAAGAATATTTGACAGCAGACAGACATGTAGACAGAGGAAGAGGAAAGCCTAACTGTACTTTGGATCTCAGTTCTTGCTGTGTTTACATCTTTGATTCAAACTATTGTCCCACATTCTGTGATGATAGATTTTTGTGAGGTTTCTTTGGAATCACTAAATATTCAGTAGTGTTTTATTACTGTGTGTCTTTTCAGAGCTGTAACTATTTATGGAATGAAGCGAGCATTTCTCTGTCCATCTTTGCTGTTTTATTTCATGGTAATATATAAGGATGTGAGCCTATTTCTTGTATTCTATTGGTATGGAATGCACCTCTCTAGGTGTGCACATCTCATAGGGTCCTACCCTACATCACAGTGGTTTTCTTCTCCCCTAGTCAGGGTTATGGAGATAGACAACTTGGGAGACAGAAGGACATGGTGAATAGGCTCCAGCAAGATAAATGTCTGGCTGCAGTGTAGTGTTGGACACTGCATGGAATGAGTTAAATTTCAGTCCCGAATCTTTAAAGTTCTGTTTATCCTGCAGTGAGAAAAGGTTCTTCTCTTTAAGGGAAGTTAAAATTGTTCAATGGGAATAAAACTTTTATGGCAAAAATTGTTCCCTGAGGAAGAGTGGAATTATAAGAACACAGACTTGCCTGCCAGTCTGGTCTCCGTGGGAATGGCACTTTGTATAAACAGCATTTGTTCCTTTCCGAGTGTGTATTAAAGTGATATCTTTGGACACTGGTGGTGATAGAACTCCCAGACCACAGCCAAATGGCCTCCCACAGTGGAAGGTATTTGAATTGAAATAATTAGAAAAGTTCTGTTAGAAACATTTTAGTCACGGGGTTTTGCTATTGCAGCAAAAGGCAATTAATTCCTCTGTAGAAACTATAGGGGACTATAGAAAGGTATTTACTTTAAAATCAGATGGAAAACTGGACTTAACTAACACCTAATAAGCACAGAATTAATAAAAACTAATACATATATGAAATAGTCTTAATTGATTACACACATTGCATTAGCACTTTTAGATGACATTGAATTTTAGAATATATAATGTTTGAATACATACATCCCCTGAGATTGCAAGCAGCTCAATATTATTGCAAAATATGACATGCTGGTAACAATAAAAGGAACCAGTGGTTTTATTGTTTTGTTTAGATTCCAGAAATCAGGGGTGAGGAACAAGATACCTGTGTTCATAGTTTTTACTGGTAAATTCCTCATCTGCCTTAGTGTGACTGAGTTAATAACAGCCAAATGGTTTGATGCTGAAGTGAGGCAGGATGCTTTAGAAGCGGCTCTGTACTGAGAGGCTTATTTTTCTTTCAAGGAAGATGGTATTAATATAAATCATATTAACTTACTGGTGATAAAAAATACAGCTTTAAATGCCACCAGTGCTAGCACCATTTTTCAGGTTGGTTGACCTGAATATAACTGGCAGCAATCCCCCCTGGCACACTTGTGGCTGCTGCTGAGTTTTTAATCCAGTGTGCCTGGGGGGGCTGGACAAACTCTCTTTCCCTGAAGGTACACTGCATTTTCAGGGTATTTAAAAAGCTAACTAGGGGAAGGAGGTAAGCTGAGCTTCACGCTTCTTCCACTGTTCTAAAATCCCAGCTCCTCCTGCAACTGGTAAATACCAGTGCAGTTCAGAGCTGAGAACAGATGTCTCAGTTCAACTAATACAGGGTATATGCTGTTGTCTTTAGGTAGGCTCTAAAGGAAATGAAATAATTTATGGTATTTTATGCTGTAATAGAAATTCATTTTTGTTTAGTGGTGTGACAAGTTATCATTGATTAAATAACTAACCCATATGATTCCAGTAATAGCCGGAGAAATGAAACTTTGTATTTTGTATATAAGCTAAGATGCTCTGAGAAATCTGTGTCACTTCAGTGAGCTGCATTCCTTAAATCCTCTGGGGGCCAGAGGGCATTGGCTTTGATCCTTTGGTTGGCCAACCCAGCTCTCCAGTGCTGAGGTGCCAAAGTCAGATTTCAGTAGAAATAGTTGCAGTTCTGTACAGTGTAGAAGAGCCTAATGAGGTTTAGGATGCCAGATTTCAAGTCTCCATTCCTCAGTCACTTCCATAGATGGTATAACTGTATCCAGCTCTGTCATTGTGTAGTCTGGAAACTTTGTTCTAAGTAGCCAGAGTTGTTTTGAATGTTTGATTCTTATCATAGGGGCTGGAAGCTAAATGATAGGCAAAACCTCCAGTCATTTAATAGAAATAAGCTTGTAATTGCATTTTGTAAATGTTTGAAAATACTAGCTTTGGTGTTTAGCATTAACTTTGATGGGCAAAAAGAAATACAAACATTGCAAGTCTGCCAAATTGCCATTCCAGAGTCAAAACCTGAAATCTAAGTTGCAGGAATGTTACTAATAGTTTGATCTGAGATGCTGAACTTTAGAAATAGGCTGTAAGAGTATAAAATATTCTTTGTAGGAAGGCTTAGATTTCTGCATTTCAAAAATAATTATATTTAGCAATTATTTGATTTTTTTTTCCCCAATCAGATGGAGGTTTGAGACACTATATGCTTGTGATGACTAAAATTGCTTTATAGACATGGACATGTTTTCAAGTGAAGTCAGATCGTTGGAATACCTGTTGTGAGAGGTAGAAACAAAACCAAAAGTCCTGATACTTCGAGATGCCGCTGGAGACCTGTGATACTGCCTGAAAATTGAGTGAAGTGTTTTGGAATGAAAGGTCAGTACCTGGGCTTGTGATTTGTGAGCTGGGAACCACAGACGGGTGAAGGCACAAGTAGAAGGGATCCAAGCTCAAAAGGGAGGAGAACTGAAAAGTGGATCTGCAAGGCAGGATGGGAGACAGTGGGGAAATAAAAGTATTACTTGGAGAGGACATTTCTGTGGCATTTGGAAAGTCTGACACTGGAGGATGAGTGCCCAGCACCCACAGGAGAGCTGGGGGTGTGTCCTTCCTCTGTTCTCTGCAGCACAGGGCTGCTGAGTATAGCCCTCCTTTGCTGCTCATGGCCCTCCCAGGGCTGTTCTCTGCTCCCTCACAATTCCCACATCTCGATTTGATTATAGTGCAGTATCTGTTAAGGCCAGTATTAGCTGTATTGAGGGCTTCTCTTTGTCAGGAAATGCATTAAGCAGGCACAGCAAACTGCATGTGCATCTGTTCATATGCACATCCCCTGCTTAGGTTTTCAGAAACATTTAGATTCACAGTTAGGTATTTGGGTTATTAATGAAAAAAATACTATTTTTGAGGTGCTTGTTTCACACGCATTTTGTAGTTGCACTTGGAAGGCCAAGGAAAATGTATTTTTCAGAGTGCCTGGCATAATGTGGTTGTTCTGATGGCAAAATCGTTAGCACAAGTAGATTTTGTCTTCGTTGCCGTTCAAAACAGTGAGGAATTCTGATGTGTCAGAGTGTATTTGTTATCAAACTAAGACATACTTTAGTGGCATCTAGAAACACGTGTTTTCTGCTGACACTCATGAATTCATGTGGCAGAGATTGAAAATGGTAGTGGTGTGTACAGTGAATACTTTTGCAGTGGCATATGCATTTTATGAACTGTGAAATGAAGAGGATAACCTACTAAGTTTATTTTGGTGGAAAAGATCCAGAAGAATGAAAATATCTGTATAATTTCTTCAGTACTGGGCATAGCTATTGGAAATACACTGTTTCTCCGGCTTCAGTTGCTATGGATTATTTTATTTCAATTTATATTTTAGTTAGAGCGCTATGTTATTGTTTAGTTTAAAGGAAGAGGAGACTTTTGTAGGAATCCTCAGTATTTCAAGGTGAAATTTTTGGAGCAGTGCAAGTGATTTAGAAACCCAATTTATGGACTGTGATGGCAAATCTATTAGCTAAGGCTTGTTATCATCACAGAGTTTATTTGGTTAACTGGAATAGTATTGGATCAATCCCTCCTCCTCCTGTATTTTAATCATCTAACAATGTATGTGACACTTCCAACAAACAAAATGAACAAAGGGGAGTTTTTAGCTTTGTTTTGGCATGAAACACTGCCCTACCTTACCTATTCTGTCTGGAAGTGAGACCTGGAAGCAGGAGGCACAGGCTGAAACCATGTCAGGCTGAGTGGTGTGATATCCTGAGACAGGTGTCTGATCTCTGAGTGAGGAAGGGAATTGGATGCACTGTTACTTTCTACTAACAACCTCTTGGTAGCTGTTCTTTTTGTGTATCATTTTCTGAATTGCCCTCTGGGAACTGGCTGTCTTCTCCCTATTGATTGATTATAGAGGCAATGTAGAGTGCTATCTCTAGATGGCCTCCAATTTTGTGCATTGAGGTTACTTGGAGAAATTCACACGGGTGTCTGGATCCAGCCTGAAATTTCCAGTACAGGAGGGGGATACTGCATTTACGGATTAATTCAGTTGTGCCTCCACTCACTACAAATTCTTAGTTTAAACCCTCTAGCTGTTTTGAAATGTAGTTTGAAAATGCTGCAAGTTGAAGGGGATTAACAAGATGTGCATGGAATTTGGGACAAACATTCAGAAGGGGCTTCTGTGGTTTGGTACATAGTGAACATCAGTGTCAGCTATGGGTAGTGTGTTTTTTAGCAGACAGTTTCTGGTAGTCTGCTTTTCTTTCAGATAGTAGCATTGAGATGTAATTAGGAATTCCAGGAGACACACATGTCATTGTCTTGTGTTTTTGCTTCTCGTGTTAGGTAGCATCTTGAATTGGAGGGAAGGGAAAGAGGAAAAGAGAAGCATCTTTGAAATAGTTACAATCCATGGAAAACAATGGAGCTGTGGTCCTGGCTGATTTCTGTTTGCCTCGTGCTGGGGGAAGAAAAGGAGTTGGAAGAGATGGAGCTTAGGCAACCTTGTAGTCCCCATCCCTTCATTCCTGATGAGACCTGGAGGGGTGAAGAGAAGTGGAGAACACCAAAAATTAGCAGTTCTCCGAGGATGGGATTTGGCCAAGCATTTTGTCACAAACAAATTACCTGGCTAAAGCAGCATTTGTTTGTGAATTGTTCATGAACAAGCATTCCTCTTTGCTTATATATTATTAACGTTGACATAGTTTGTGAACAAATGTTAGCCCTTGGGCATAAACTGTTTGCTTGAATTATTTGCAATTTATTGTTCATGGCGTGCGGTTGCTCACCTGGGTCACGGAGTATTGTTTCTGCTTTGAGCTTCAGTGACTGAAGAGTAATGAATTATGTGTAGGTAGCAGTGAGACACAGTTTTATTCACTGCAGCTGTGGATTTGTACTAAGAGCTGGAGGCCGCCCCTGGCTCACCAAGGCCCAATGTCAGCAAGTTGTGCTGCACATTGCCAATAGGTGGGAGCACGTAATTTGGAAATTACCAGTGTGTATTTTTTCTGTCTTACATACTTTTCCTAACCTTTCTCGCTGACTGCTGTCAGAGACGGGGTCCTGAGCAGTGGAGACCTGTGGCCTGATTTGTTACACTTGTTCTTGTATTTATATGAAATCCCAAACACTTGTGTATGTATATTTTTTGGATGTGGTTGGGTGTAACATAGCACTAAATTAACTGGGACTAATCTTTTGGAGATCTGAAAAAGCATTGTATGTGAGCACAAACATTACATGTGGGGTCATTTTATGGCTTGCTTTTGTATCAGGTGGATTGTTCTGCTGAACTATGGCAAAGATTATTTTTTGCTCACTTTACCATTGTAAACTAAGTGAATGGTTCTTTTTGGACCTGTATGGTAGCAGAGAGAAAGTCATATGAAAATTCAGTGACTTGGAAGTTTGTTAAATAGGGAATAATAATAATAATAATTTGTATTTTTTAGTGATTTTCAGTGTAGTTTGGAGTAGCTGCATAGAAAGAAAAAACTTAGGAACAACAACATACTAAAGATTTGACATTTATTAATTTGAATCTTTCCTTTCGTATTTATCCTTGAAGACATTCCTTCCTCTTGTTAAGGGCTTTCTCACACCAGTCTATTTCTGCAATCCATTATTAATGCAGGATGTATGTATACATATGTATAATCCAGTCCTATACACAAATCGTAAACTTCTCTGCATGACAGTAGATTTTCTATTGTGTAAAACTGTGAGGAAAAGGAGGGCAAAATATAGTAAAAATATAACATCATTTTAATGGCACATTGAATTTGTTTATCTATTCATACATATTATAAGTAATTGGTATTTTTTATATGCTACTATTTGCATTTTATAGTGTACTCTTGTAGGCAATACCATTAACACAACTCTAGCTACTGTTATTGAGCAATGTAAAGCCATATTTTAGTGGTTATATCATCAATAAAAAAAGCTCTTTCAAAACTGGTTTTTCCTCATCTTGAAATTTTGTTTGAGCTTCAGATGAAAATTATATGTATATAGATTAGAATGAATGCTACAGCACCACTGTATACATTGTTTCGGTTATAAAAAAATCTGTACTTAAAAATAAAACCAAGGGAAACCTTCTAAAGACAAGGAGATAAGTACAAAATCAGAACAGGAACTGACATGGTCTCATTAGGTCTGTCCCACTGGTTTCCAGTGCTGGCTTCACTTGCTGGTTGGGGAAGGTGAGGCCGGTGTGAGGAATCTCTTATTTGTTGGTGTGCGAAGTTTTACTGCACTCAAACCCCCACTGCTATGCTACTGCTTATTTGATTGGACTTCTTCACACTTGAAATTGGAAACTTATTTGATATGTTTTCCTGGCTTGAGGCTTTTACAAAATAAATGCTATTTAGCTGGGGTTCTTAGGAAAATGAGGCTTAAATGATTACACTGCTGACTGTGGGCCTCCTTGATACACATCCCCAGCAAATCCCACTGTGGGGAGGCTCTGCTCAGTTCTCAGAGGCCTGTACAGTGTTACATATCGTTCTAAGAAAGAGTCAAGATCGTGTGTACTTAATATGAACTGGTTTTACTCTTGATAGGTTTTGAATTTCTTACTGTGTTCTGTCGTCTCCTGCGGATTTATTGGTATCTTACCCTGTAAAATGGTATAGTAAGGAAAAAACCTCTTAAAATAACGTGAGGAACCTTCTTGTAATTCTCAATCTATTAATGGGTGTTCATGGAGGATGAGGAGATGAGTCTTGAGGACATTCCAGAAACT
>VZRQ01009262.1:286001-311894 GCA_013397975.1 Machaerirhynchus nigripectus | reverse complement strand
AGGCCAGGTGGCTGACCACTGCCTCACTCTGTATCCAAACAATTGGAATCAACCAAAGCCTTAGGGCAGAAGCAGCTTCTAAACATTCATTAACTAGTAGAGTCAAACTCCTTCTTTCTAACCCTCACAGTTCAGTAAATATTTTGTGGAAAATATAGGTTTTTAAAATGAATGTCAGCAGAGCCTTTTCTTTAGCACAAGGCATCTGTGATTTGAAAGACCCTTTCATCTGGATTTGTCTTCCTTAAGCATAACTACAATGACCAGTGTAATAAAAATGTTGCCTCTTGGTCTCTGCATTCTCATTTGCCTCTCTGTTTATCTCACTTCAGACCTTCAGAGTGGATCTGGACAGCCTTTCACTGATCAAAAAATGGCTTATCTGTTTTCTAAAATATTTATTTTTCTCTCAGCTTCACTTGTTTGTTTGCGTCTTTCTTTCTTTTTCTTTCTCTCTTTCTCTTTCTTTCTTTTTTTCTTTCTCTCTTTCTCTTTCTCTCTTTCTTTCTTTCATTTTTCTTCTCTTTAGAGTAGCAAGACAAATACTGTAAAAAACAGCAACAAAATTCCTGAAAAATGAAAATGTTCCTGCTTTTCAAAGCTCCAAATAAAAATCTTTTGAAATATCTGAAGGGTGTCACTGAAAAAAAAAAGGTTTTGTTTTTCATAGGGCTTTCAGTCCAGATGGAGCACTGACAGGTAGGTGGGAATCTTTGTATGGTACAGCATGTATCTGATCCTCTGCACGCCTGACACATTTCAGGTGGTCCCCATTCTTGTTCTTTCTCTGTCCCTCCCATTTACATGCAGCACTGGTTTTATTCCTGTGGGATATTTTGTCCAAATTCTGTTTTGGACCTTCCAAATCCATCAGCTTTTTTTGCCTCCAGTCACTGACCTACAGAGTGCTATCATTGTACGTGTATCCTGGGACATCATTATGATTTCCAGTAGTTTACAGGCACTAGGCCAATTCAATCAGCTTTAGAACTGATTTTAATAAAAGGCTCGGATACAGAGAAGTGAATTTAGATTCCCCAGTCATGCCTACTTGAAGCCATGTGTGCTATCTGTCTGGTTCTGGTGTTTCCAGAACAGATTCTGTCAGTTTACGCAGAACACCCTCTCATGTTATGTTTCTGCCTTTTTAATAACACTTAGATCTCTTTCTACAGCTCTTTCGTTTTCTAGACATTCCAGTTCTTCTGCCTTATGTTTTAATAGATTAATGAAAATAACAGGACCGGGTGTCATTGTGCCCTCTAATTGTGAGCATTTCGAGTGTCCTTAGGGATCTCCTTTATGCAAATGACAATCTTTTCTCATTTGGCTTTTATTGCTCAGTTTCTCCCTAATGAGATGAAACTTTTTTATACTGCTTTGGGATACCTTTTAGCGTTTTTGTCTCAAAGGTTATGATTCTGTGGCTGATTCAATTAAATGGAGGAGAAATCCAGGGAATCTATCAGAACAAGTATTATATTTCCTAAATAAGAACACAGATCCTTGTGACTTCAGTCTGTCTTGTACAGATTTCTGATGTTTCATAAGAATTTGAATTATGTAAGCCTTTCTATAAAGCATTATTTCTACTATTACTTGAAGATAGGTAAAAAATGCCACATGTAAATAGAGGAATGTCTTTTACTCGCACAAAAAAACAGCAAGTCAGAAAAACATTTTTATTGACTGAAAACAAAGGCTAGCTTAGAAAACATAACAGGTGATCCTGGCCCTCTACTGAGTCTTAGTGAGGCACATCTGGAGAGCTGTGTCCAGTTCTGGGCTCCTCAGTACAACAGAGACATGGAGCTTCTGGAAAAAGACCAGGAGATGGCTACAAAAATGTTTGAGGGACAGGAGCATCTCTCTTACAAGGAAAGGTTGAGGGAGTTGGACCTGTTCAGCTGAAGAGACAATGGAGAGGCGACCTTATTAATGTCTATCAGTATCTGAAGGTGGGGTTTTAGAGAATGGAGCCAGGCTCTTCTTGGAGGTGCTGAACAATACGGCAAGAGGCCATGGGCCGAAACTGATGCACAGGAAGTTACACTCGAACATGAGGAAGAACTTCTTTACTGTGCAGGTGACCACACATAGAACAGGTTGCCCAGAGAGGTTGTGGAGTCTCCCTCACTGGATATATTCAAGAAACATCTGTGTGAGATCCTGCGTGATGTGCTCTAGGATGACCCTGCTTGAAACTTGAGCAGGGAGGTTGGACCAGGTGGCCCACTGTGGTCCCTTCCAATCTTACTCTTCTGTGAGCCTGTGATATATTCATAAACAAAATTGGTTTTGACAAAAACATTTGTTAAAATTACTTGCTCTTTGTCCTTTAAATCTAAACACATTCTCTGTTCATTCCTTATGCTTAGCCAAGTTCTAGTTACATTCTGTCCTCTATATACTGTGGTATCTTTCTGCTGATGCATGCAGATTACCAAAATATTCATTACTCATATGAAGGTGCATTTCCCAAGTCTACCCTATGCAGTATGCTTTTTTTCTCAGTTTTTCATATATTTGCAGTAGCCAGTAGTGAGAGAGCCATTCTTGGGCCATTGATGGAGAGCACTGGAGTGGCTTCATGCAGTTAACCTCAGTCACAGGGACTGAGAGACACAGTGTTTCCCATCCCACATGTAGTAAAGTAGTTCTCCAGTAGTTCTCCAGTTCTCCAGAGATGGAGTTCTCTATAGAAGCTAGAAAGTGTAGTCAGATGAGATGGATAAAGCACAAGCCTCCCAGTGTCCAAAAGAAGGAGTAAAGCTGCTGGGGAGACTCCAGTCAGGAATAACTTCTCAAGGGACCATACAAAAAAGCCCAACACGCTGAAAACAACATGACACAAGATCTTCAGATCCATCTCTGAGATGTATTTGATTCACTCCAGGCAAATGAGACAGGAATAACCTGTGGCCCCAAGCTGTTTGAAAGGGAAGAATGGCTTCTCTAATTATCTTCAGAAGGAGCACACATTTTCTGAAGGTGACTCAGAGCTGTGAAAGGTTATTAAGACACATACCAGGATGCATCACAATTCCGTATCAGCTTGGAATAGAACTGAATTAAAAGAACTTGGGAACATTATTCCAATACACAAGTGTTTGAAATGGTGATTGTTGCGAATGAGACACACAAGACCATTGACTGAAATATTATGTCAGGTTGTAGACCTCACCTGGGAGTAAGGTCCTGGGAGTTGAGAGGCATATCTGTCTTTTGTGTTGATGGGTATGAAAGAGGCTAGAGCTAGCATTTGTCACCCTTCTTGTGGTGCCATTGGTCCACTGTACAAACCTACCCCAAAGAAGTTGGAGCAGGTATCAGCAGGCACAATTGGCTCAGTGCAGCACCATGGACCAGGTTAAGTTTCATACTAAGAACTCATATCTGTACCATTTTTCTCCAAGGACGGGTGAATGATGAGCCTTCTTGCAAAAGAGGCGATATTGTTGATGACAAGTCCTGAAACCCTTTTGAAGTTCAGAGTAGGTAAAAATTGCCACTGTGGTATTTTTTCCTTCTGTGCAACAGAACGTTCTATTCTACTACCTTTATCCAAATGTTGTATTTCAGTTTGAGCTATATCTCTATGCAAGCTATAACACCAGTACCTACACTGTGACTTTGTGCAGCTTATGTCACGTAAGAACAAAACTAAGCCTAACATGCAAAGTGTTCACTGTGAGTCTTACAAAGACTTAGCTAGAAATCATGGTAGCAAGAACTTATAATACACATTATTATCTGAATTCCAGCCATTCCTGGACTTTTTGCCAAGTCATCAAAACCCAAGTAGAATGTATGGTTAGGAATAGATGGGACAACTTCTGTTTCAGACAGAAAAAAATCCACAGAACTGAAATATTCTGTGTTAACCAATGAGAAGGAAGTAAGGATGCGAAAATTTACAGGCTTACTCCACTAACTTCTGAGTTAGAAGGTGTCCTATCATCAGCAATTCCTACAGTTTTGAAAAAATGAACTAAGATTCAGCTGCTGGGAGTCATTTCCCATACTTGCTCTCAGCATCAGAAAAAACATTACATTTGGCACTTGAACGTAACTCTAGCCTTCACTGTAGCTGCATATATTCTGCATGATGTTGATTAATTAGATTTCTGTCAATAAAGGGTAGTAGAACACAGATGCACAAATACTGAACTGTATACGTAGGCCAATGCTCTTGGTAAAACAAAAAGTCCTCTTTGTTGCTCTGGCAAAGCCTTCAAAGTTGTTCAAAAGCCTTATAATTCATGATGGGAATATATGATTTTTGTTTTCCATGACTGGTGATAGGCAGGGGGAAAAATTAAAAAAAAAAAAAGAAGAAAACAAACCCATACAAACTCCCAAACAAAAAAANCAAAAACAAGAAAACCAAAAAACCCCACAAACAACTGAACAACCAAAGAAGAGCTGGATTTCTGAGTATCCGGCTCTTCTTCTAAAGGAAATTTTGTCTGTGATCATGCTCAGCTCCAGGAAAACAACAAAACAAAATTATGACATGTTATTAAAAGGCAAACAAATCCCAGAAAGATTAATTGTCTAACAAGAATATAAGAAGGCAGTCTCCCTGACCAACAGGTAGAGTGACTTTGAAATGCCATTGAAGTTCTTGCTTCTACAAAAACCACAATCCTTTATTGGAAGTGGAATGAAAGTGAGGCAGTGGAATTCTTTGCAGAAAAAGAAATCATAAAAATCACATGTGAAGGGAAGAAGGGCTAAGCCACTTGAACTTATTTGAAGTGTAGTTGTTTTAGGTGGACACAAAATGCATATTGCTGATCATGTGGCAAGCAAAGAATAGTGTTTTGCAGACTACTTTATAGGACAAGGCAAGACACCGAGAGAAGGAGGGAGGGAGGGAGGGGTGCAGAATGCAGAGGCCTTGCAGGTTTCAGAAAAATGTCTTGTTTACTGAAGCTTGGAACCTAAAGACATCCTTATGCTAACTGCAAGAGTAAAATGATCAATGATATTAAAAATATGTCCAAAGATGTACAATCTAGGGAAGCAAAAATCTTGTTTTTTGTTTTATACCTGTAGATTGCTATATGACTTCAGCCCAAGCGGGGACTGCAATGTCTTCTAATATCTCTTAAGTCATATTTACAGACAAGAACTAATCCAGACAATAATTCATTTTTCTCTAAGTATAGTGGTCCATTCTGGACACAGTACTGCAGCTGAATCCTTTCCCTTCCCCTAGAGTGTCTATTCAATGTCACTACTACACATCCCAAAAGAGGTGCAGTGGAATCTTGCTGCTCTTTGTGAGTTAGTTTCATCCTCAAACCCCAAACATTATACTAGTCATCTTGTTGTCTTTTTCACATCTGGCATTTGTTTTCGCTCCCTCAAAATATATCACTTCTCTCTGTGGCATTTCATCTTGTTGACCCCAGGCCATCTGTACAATTTGTAGAGATCATTTTGAATTCTGTTCCAGTCCTCCTGAGCACACCTTTCAGTTTGTGTCATCTGCATATACTGTAAATGCGCCTACTCTTCATCCTCATAGTCATTAATGAAACAAGTGAATAACACAAGGCACAGGACAGACCCCCCATAGGAATTTGCATTTCTCTCCAGGAATTACAGTGAATCTTCAATAACTATTCTGACTGTCTTGTAAGAAACAAATAGACCACCACCCAGACAGCTCTCTGTTCCCTAGATAGCTCCTAGATCCGTATGTTCACTTCGTGCTAGCAAGGAAGTGATATGCTGGTTTACTGAAACTGATACGTATTATACCCACTGAATATACCCTTACAAGTGAGGCCAGTATCTCCATCGTTAACAAAGACCTTCTGCCTTTTTCTTCCTTTCCTCTACAGTGAGCTTTAGTTAGCCCCAAGTTCTGTGGTGTCTGCAGCTGACGTTAGAGTGATTACCTCAGAGCGCTCAAAGGGTCCGTTTTGCCCTTTTACAAAAGTGGATTTTTGTTTGCCCTGTGCTTTCACAGGGCTTCACATTTCCACATTTCCTTACTACTTCTCAGAAACTTCCCCAAAATCTTTGTGATCACTTTGGCTGTTTCCTTCATGCTGCAGGGACCGCTTGACCACCCAGCTGGCCAGGCAGACGGCTTGCGTGAGTGTCCCAGCAAAGAGACAGTTCTCAGCCTAGCAGCCCAGTGGCAGGCTCTCTGTTGAGAGCAGCCTGCTCCTGGCTCCGGTGAAGGGCTGGCACCAGCCTGACGATACTGTTGCGAGCGGAGGCGAAGGCGGAGGCAGAGGAAGGGACTCTCTGCGGCTGTAACCAAGCCTTTATTCCCCGGCAGGGGGTCGGGAGAACAGGGAGGCAAGGGCGACAAACAGCAAAGCAGCAAGTGGGGGGGGATACAAAGGGCTTTTAAAGTGAGGGAGGAGCAAGGGCGGTACAAGCGACAAACCAATAGGAAAGGATAACATAATGAAGGGTAACCAACCAGAGGGATCCAGAGGAGGGACTTACTCAGACAAATGGGGATTAAGATAGGAACGAACTTTCTAGAACCTAATTGACTATGTAGCGCAAAACATTAATAAACATGAACATAGGACCCAAGGGGCAACTGAAGGTAACAGAACTTTCTAGCTTGAGGGAGGAGTGGTGACTTGGAGTGACACCCAGGGGGTTGTGGCCTTATACCTCGGTGCCGGCCATGGCACCGCCTTCATGCCCGCCTTCCGAGTCGCTCTCGTGGGCGGGGAAATCCACCCACTGGATGTCTTCAGCCCAGAGGTGGGCTGGGCCACCGGAACACCTTCACCTTTCTCCAAACTTGGCCAGCTTTCACAGTATTTCCATCCTGTTCTTTTCCTTACTTTAGCCAGTGGTTTTTTGCATTGTCATGTTGTCTGGTGACAGTTTCATGAAGATTAGAGAGAGAAAAAAAGTGCAATATTTGTTTATTTCACCCATTGTTTGCTCTCTTTTCCCATGTAGTAACAGATCTGTACTTTGCTTTCAAATATTCTATTGTTCTTAAAGAATACGTTTTCATGGCTTTCTCACATGTCTCATACATATTCCTCCCTGTTATAGCATGGTGTTGTGGCTTTTGAGCCTCTAGGGTAACATTTGTAGTAAATGTTTGCACTTCTCTCCACAGCTGTGAAGGCTTCCATCAGTGGAAAGGAAATTCTCCTGAAGATGAAATTACCAATAAAAATGCAGATGTGATTCTATAAAAATGCAAAACCTGAGGAGCTGATGGGGCAAACATTAAGTGTGGTTGGTAAGGTCATAACAGACAAGTAGAACAGATCTCTGAGAAGTAGAATAAGAACATACTCTCACTATTTTGCATTCCCTTTGTGTTGCTTTATTACATACTTTCCCCTTGTTAGGATGTGGGCTGATACAATCAAGGAATAGATAAGATAATAAGAGAATCTAGAGAATTCAGGCATTACACGTACTTTTCTGCTCTTTTGGTATCATGTTTCTGGGCTACAGACTCAGCTCCAGTCAGTTCACTAGGAATAATCACATGTAGTTGCCTTCTAAAGACAGCTGAATATCTTAAATGGCTTAATGGCATATCCGTTTTATATGTCTTTCTCAGTGAGATGTTTCAGGCTAATTCATATTGCTGACTGTGTAACTTCAAGTATAAATTGTTAATCAGAGTAACTGGAAACAGTTTAGGACTGTGACATTGATGGTGAAGTAATATTTGCTGTTTTTCAGACTAATATAAGAAAATTAAAGACCAATCTTGTTGTTGGCCCAATCTTAAAAAGTAAACGCCCACAAAGTGACAGCACAGATGGTTTTGCAAGTCTTGTATGAGAGAATTGGCATTAATTGCAAGGCTGAGCTGGAAAACAGTTTAAGATGCGTACTGTTCAACAGGTTTTTCTTACTGCAAGATTAGTCATTGCATATCAAACTGGATGTGAAATAAATTTCCACTGGTTTGGTACCTAATGGGCAGAGGGATGAGTGAGAGTACCTGACCATTACAGTTCTCATTTCCAAGCTACCATCATGTCTGCAGAGGCTACAGGTTCATGAAACACCAGAGAACTACTTTTTTCTTAGTGAAGGTGACTGGCACAGCTTCTTGTGCCATGTGCTTCCCTGTTTTGGAATTCTGACATAATGGCTCTGACCAGCACATACCACAGTGATGATCAAGAATGGCTGCATTTGAGAAGACTTTTGCAACCAAGTCAGCTTCTGTTCATGTGAATAAAAATACAGAGACAATGTGGTCATACTCAGCACGGTTACTTCTGCTTGTCTAAAGAGCTGGTAAGCTGATATTTTTGTTTCTTTGGAATAAGTATGGGGATTCATCCAGATGGTGCCCTTGAGGATTTTTATCAAGATTCTGGTCATCAGACATCCATGTTGAGTAGGCAATAGGCAGCAGATATGTGTATATACTTAGCTGACTGAGGTTGTGTGGCCTATTTGGTTTAAGCAAGTTTAGGAGATATGACATGTTTTTAATTTGGAAGAATTATTTTTTTTGTAGCCAAGACAAGAAACGAGCAATAACAGACACTCAAGTAATGTTTAGATGTAAGTGTAACTGATCTACGTTAGGACAGAGATCTTTAAGTGTAACTGATCTACATTAGGACAGAGATCATTCTCCTACAATGCTACTTTCAGTGAAGAGGTATTATGTATAGGATATTTTTTGCTGTTGTTGAAAATTTTTAAGCAAATACAGCATGCCTGCTTGGAAAAAATACTCTGAATTAGAAGAGTCCTGTCCCCATTTTGCAGCATTGTGTTGAATATGAAGCCAACTGGTGCTTGTTTAATGGGATCCGGATAGTGTGCATAGGAAGTTAGAGGCAAGATGCAAAGTGTTTGACACTGTCCCACATGACATCCTTGTCTCCAAATTGGAGAGACATGGATTTGATGGATGGAGCACTTGGCAGATAAGGAACAGGCTGGATGGCCATATGCAAAAAGTTGTGGTCAACAGCTCATTTTCCATGTGGACACCAGTGACCAGTGGTGTCTCTCAGGGGTCAGTACTGGGGCTGACAGTCTTCAACATCTTGCCAGCAGCATGGACAGTGGCACCAGGGGCACCCCCAGCAAATCTGCCACCAACACCAAGCTGTGTGGGGCAGTTGACAAGCTGGAGGGAAGGGATGCCTTCCAGAGGGACCTGGACAGGCTGGAGAGGTGGGGCTGTGCAAGGCCNACCCTGTCTATGAAGACAGGCTGAGAAACTTAAGGATGTTCATCCTAGAGAAGAGAAAGCTGTGTGAAGACATCATAGCAACCTCCCAGTATCTGAAAGGTCCTAAAGCAATGCCAGAGAGGGACTCTTCATCAGTAACTGTAGAGATAGGAAAAGGAGTAATCTGTACAAACTGAAAGAGGGAAAATTTAGGTTAGATCTTGGAAGGAATTCTTCACTCTGAGGGGGGTGAGGACTAGAACAGGTTGCCCAGGGAGATTGTGGAGGTCCCAACCCTGTCAGTGTTGAAGGCCAGGCTGGGTAAGGGTTTGAGCAACCTGATAGAGTGGGAGATGCCTCTGCGCAAGGCAGCAGGGGTTGGGGCTAGATGATCTTTGAGATCCCTTCCAACTCTTAACATTCAGTGATTCTGTGAATCTAACCTATTCAGCTTTGCCTCAGCTTTCCGTACAAAGCTTCATGTCTCCTCTCCTAGAATTTCTCTCCACTGGAGTACTCAGAATGCAGTCCTGGGGCTTCTCTTTATTTCCTTCAGCACGTCTCACCACTGATAGCTGGTACCTCTGCTTTCAGCAAGTTCCAGATTATTTGGTTTTAGTCTGGAGAGTATGATGAGAAATTATAAACTGTAAATTCTGGCTCTTCCTGCTCAACCAATAGGCACTTACTTTTCTGTCTTCTGTCAGAAAAAAAAAAAAAAAGGAACTTGAGTCTCCGGTCCTGAGTTTGTCTTTTTGAAGTCTTAATTTTTCTGCAGTTTTGCAGGGTGAGACCAACAACAGAATGAAGCAAGACTAAGGAAAACTTTTTTTTTGCATGCTTGCTGCCTATAGGACTCTCCTCTTTCTCCAGTCTGCAGCCCTGAAGGATTCATGTTTTTCCCTTTCTTCTCCTTTCTTTTTATTCTGATTCTCCTCCTTTTCTTCCATCAAGACCTTGGTTATTGCCAAGAGTTATTGCATTCAGTCCCATTTACTCCAAAGCAACTGGATGGGAATGTGTCAAGAAGGAAAAACAGTTCTTGATGATAATATCATACTAGAAGAAAAAAGAGGTTATTCTGGAAATGTTCTCCTTTATCGTATTTCTTCATAACATCTGTGAAGAGAATCTTCATTACCGGTTCCCTGAGGACGAATTTACCAAGCATGCTTCAACAGGAAGGGAGGAAATTGATAAGTAAATTTTAGAGTTACGGAGAGTCCTGCCTTGCAGATTAGGTCCATGTGGGACTATTAGACTACCTTTAGCCTCAAACTAAATGTAAGGTGTTCTGTTTATTACTGGTGAACAAAAAGTCTTACGGTAAGAAAAATGCAGTTTCTGAGAAATAAAAACATCTTCATACTTAATGGACAAATATGATTGTTTAAAAAAGAAAAAAAAGTCAAGGGAAAGGGTATCTATAAGATTTGAAACATTATTTTTAAGCAATGAGTTTTCTTTGAAGTTTGACTTTAATATCAGAAGATTGCACAATCAAAGAAAGTATTAAAGTCATTTATTTGTTTGCCAGGCTCAACACATCAAAAACCCAGACACCTTTGGTCATAAAAGGTAGAAAAATTAAGGGGGATGAAAATAGTCCTGTAGTTCTGCACTGTTTGCTTCCGCAACTGGATGTGGATCCAGCGTTCGTGTATAAAGGGAGGTTTGCATTTCTCTGGCTGAGAGCATTATGCCAACATATGCAGATGTCCAGCACTCCCTGGTTGGGTGTGCTTCACCTTTCACAACAAACAGGTTTACACACTTTGGGACAGAGCTCAGACTGTACTGGACTATTTATGTTTAGCACTTGGAAGGCTCTTCAGAGCGCTCATGTGGTAGGCAGTGCTAATAATGCACAGTAAGTAGAAAAGGCAATGCTGAAGATGTTTTCTAAGAAAGAAGGAAAAGTGGCAGGACTCTAGGACAGCTTTGGAGAGAGATGAAGGAATTCACACGGATAAAGAGCTGAGGAATGTCTTGAAATACCAAATTCTGAAGAGGACAGCGTAGAAGGATCAGTATTTGCTACCGAACGTGTTGACCTGGTCATGAAAACTTCATTAATTTTACAGCTGTTCATTCTTTAGCACTAATGGAATGCATCCATACATGTATAAAGTTAAAAGAAAGTTTAGGATTATCTTTAGGAAGATACAAACAAGAAGGTAAATAAACCATTTCTCACTCAGTGCTCTGCTTCAGCTAACACGTAAAAAAAATGGCATCACAGGTTTGTGAATAAATGGGATGAAGCATCAACATTTTTGAGATGGAAGAATTTTAAGACCTCAAACATTTTAGGAGTTCATTTTTGCAGCAGAAGTGGTTGTATTTCCTAGTGAAAATTGCTTCTAAAAGAAAAACAGGTTTCTATTTATGGAAAATATTTTCTGTTAACAACTTCAGAATTTTTTTATAGCTTTTCTAGGGGAAGAAACATGTAGTCAAAAAATTCCTGACCAGGAGTAGCTAAAAAATAGTGAGATTGATTTCTTCTTCTCTACCATACTATTAAAACAAAATGCTATTCATGTAACTGTGTCTTTTGAACACTGTGCTCCCACTAACAGCATAAATCACCACATTTTCATGTCTCTTGAAGGTAAAGAACAGTGAAAATGAGAGGTCAGCCAGAGAGTGTATGAAGTATAATCACGTCAAGACATAGAAAACAAGCCTGCTTTCCTGGCAAAAAGAACTGGTCGAAGAGAGAGAAGCGTTCACATACCTTTAATCAGGGAACAATGCACAGTGCAAGTTATATAAAGAGGCTGGAATATATTGGCTGTGCAGTTGAGTCTTGCTATCTGATTGTGATAAAAACACTAACAATTGTGCCAATTAGACAGCCATAAATCACCCATTTGAGGCTAGATGTTGGTGGCAACAGTAGGAAATAACAGCTCATGTCTGTGCAAGCAGTATCTTTAGAAGTGGGTAAACGAAAATGAACTTGGAGCAGGCTAGTCAGGTGTGTCTGTCAGGTGTGCTGTGGAACACTGTACCAGTTGTTGCATTGCATATCAAAACAGCTCTCCAGAAAAACTACAATTTGTTTTCCTTTCTCTCATATATCTACTGATGTCTTCTCTCAAATGGGAGAAGGCTGGTCCTGGCCTCTGGACAATTAGCGGATCTTCTGAGGGTCATTTCTAGTTTGGTTTTTATGTTTGCTCTTAGCATTCCCTGTTAATGGACCTGTCTGGAAGAAAAGACTGTTTTCTTCTCAACAGTAAAGAATTAAGTATTACGTTGTGGTTTTGGTGTAATGTCTTGACGAAATTAGCATTTTCTTTCCCTGTCAGTTTCCAGAGGGGAATTTCATTTTGTTTGAATTCATGGGAAAAAGAAACTTTTGACTGGCAAGTTTCCTCACTAAAGAGGACACAGTAAGCCCTCAAATGGCATGAAATATTTACCAAAATAAAGCTGAAATATTTACCAAAAGAGCAAGAATGCTTTTGATGCTGCTACTAAAAAACTGAAACAAGCACATTCCCTTTTCATGTTCTTTGATCTTGTCAGAAAACTCAGAAGAGAATAAGTATTGTGGAAGCGTTCTCACTGCCTCTGATAAGATTCTTTCTACTTACTCTAAAATCCAGAAGATTCTTTCATTCTGAATTGAATATTTTTAATGAGTTCAGAGCACTCCAAATACATTGATGTTTCTGGGATAAATCTGATGAAGTGAAAGGACCTTCCCTGACATTTACTTTGTTGAGCTAACCAAACTACCTATGATTCTAAACCAAACAATAATGCATGCACTCAACAGTCTTGCATCTGAATTTTTGAAAGAGTGCAGGTCCCAGTGTATTTCAGCAGAATGAGTTCTGCTGAAAAATGCCACAAGAGAGTTCAGGAAATAATCCCTGTGTATCTGCAGCTCCTCATGTACTTCGTTGACTTGCTCCATCTTCATAGACACCAGCTGAAGGAGACCTGGAAACTACTTAGATCAATATGCCCTTGCTACAAGGTGACTTCTCTTGTCCCCAGGTTCAGGCGTCACTTAGGAAGGCACTCTACCATGCTTTCATGTCTTGAGGGAAACCTCCAGCCCCTTCCTTCTTGTGCTCAGCATTGTGCGTAGTACATGCCCTTTTACTGGAGTCTGGGAGGTAGCCCATCCAGATGCCTTTCTTGTTTCAGTTTTGTAAGGTCCAGTGGTATCCCATACAGGAATCAGGGGATAATTGCCCACTGCTTCTTCTTGCCTGCATGAAAATGAATTACTAAAATAATGTCACTCAATGTGGGCTTACCAAGCCCATCTTCTTCCACTATGGATTTGGGAAATGAAAACAAGCTACCCAGGAATAGAGGATTTCCTTTTTCTCCAAGCCACCTCTCCTGCCCACAGATGTGCTTTAAGCAGAAGTCGCTGCAAGCAAGAAGTGTGAACTGAAGCTCTGGGAGATGTATCATAACCTTGAATTGGGGAGCAGATGTCCCATTTGGCCTACAATGGCCCTGCTGAGCATAGCAGCATCCCTAGGACAATTTATTATCCAGTACAACTGGGATTTACAAGGATAAATATCTGATGGAGTCTTTTTGTGTGAGCTACCGTGATTAATTCATTTGGTTCCCTAGAAAGCTGGCACGGGCCCTCTGAGACCAACATTTTTTGAGAACTTCTTCCTGCGAAATTCTGTGATGGTAAGTCATTAGGGAACCTATCAGGAACAGGTGGCAGCAGCAGTTTCTTCAGCTGTGCTTCCAAAGTGTTTGTTTTTAATATTACTTTGCTGTAGCGGGTTGTTTCTTTTTGTTTTGTTTTGTTTTGTTTCTTTATTTCTTTAAAGAAATAAATGGATCTTGATGAGTACTCTCAAAAATCTCAGTACCTGAGCTGTGCCAGTTCAGGAGCTGAAACTCAAGAAAGTACTTGATTTGAAGCACAAAAAACCTTTAGATTATTGTCAGAACCTTAGTGAGTGGTGACAGACTGACATGTACGTACCCTTGGAAACAATAATATTGCAAACAGAAAAGCATCAAATTTCCCAAACTGACGTGAAAATTATTAAGGCCCTAAAGCCTGTAAAAGCTTAGTTTATCAGGGACTACAACTTACAGTTTCCAGAGAACAAAACAATTAATATTTGCTCAAGGAAGGGATCGGCCTTCTGCTGCAGCTGTACTTCCCTGTACTGAAAGATCAGAGCAAACCACAACGATATTAATGTCAGCAAATGACCTCACTGCTTATTATAGACTTACACCTCACTGCCTCTGCATGTAATGTTTAAGGGTCAAAGAATTAGCTGTATTCTGTACAAGATGAACTAAGCAATCAATCTTACATGAGTGCTTTTTAAGTACCAATTTTTATAAAAGCTGGTACCCTAAAATTATTTTTGCAATTTTATCTCCTATGTAGTGATGATTGTGCCTGCTCTGTACCACTACTAAAACCATGTACAAAACCTGCACTCTTGCATCAGCTTTTGGTTTTGATGTTATTAATCCTTGTTAGTCAAAAGGATACCAAATTAATGAATGGGAATAAAGAATGGCAACAGAAGGACCAGGAAGTAACTTCATCTGCCTGAAGAAGCAGGCCTAGTTAGCAGTCTGTGCTAAACTAAGATCAAGGATTTTTCCACAGCTGCCAGGTAGGAGGGTCCATGCTCTGTAATCCTGTTCACAGTGTTATTCTGTGTGGCCTGAATACAAGATAATCTTTGATTAGCAGCTGCATTATAAGTACATTGAAAATAAGTACTTTGAAAATGTTGTCAGAAGGAACGGGGCAAAGCTCATACACATCATAAGAAATGCCTTGATTTTCAGGCCACAGCCCAAGAGCCCTTGTCTTTTTCTAAATCTGAATCACATAACCACACATATTTTTATTTTACCATCCACATAGATAATACTCTGCCCAGAGTACTGGCCTAGAGAATATGTGAATGTCTTTTTTCTTCTCTAGTCTCTGGAGCTGCTATGAGAAGAAATCCAGGAAGAAAGTTTACCTTCAGTCACTGCGCAATGTGGTCAACTTTTGGTCACAACCTTCTTACAGCCTGCCTGTTTTGTAGTTTTACTTGTTAAGCTCCTGATGGGTCAAAAACATCTGTCTCTCCTAAGAAACTCCCAGTCTTACAGGAATGCAAGCATCCACATTAGCAGGAAAAAAAGAAATTCATAGACAACATAGAAATGCACTGTGGTCATCATGATGTCTGTTGCAAAAGGAACTATTGAAAAGGACTCAAAAAGGGAAAGAATCAAGAAATTCTACAATTGAGGCTTTAATTCAGCAGGAGTATAACAAAAGGCTCAAGGCTGAATTTTCTTCTCTCCTCACTGGTCCTTTGAATACTACATGTCCTCAAGAAAAATGTATTAATTTTGATAGAAACAGATTATTCATGGTTTCAGTTTACCTATAAAGGCCACAGATAAATGCAAATTATAAAGAGAGCACTAATGTGAAATGGCAACTTCATGTTACCATCTATAAAAATACCTGGAGGCAGAAAAGCCCATTCTGAATAGCATTTCAAGGCTGTAATTTTCAAAGCTATCTAAGAAATGCTGAAATTTGTTTCTTGATTACCTTGTCTGAAAATCTGTTAAGCCTTCATTCAAAATCTCAGTGCTGCCACTCAGAGAAAAACTGTGAAACAAGACAGAAATTAAGCTAAACGCTACTGTAAAATGGTGGATTTTCACTTTCTCCACATCTGCAAGCAGGAAGAAGGGTATCAGTGAAAGTGTGAGAGAATAAATACAAATTTCCTCTGGTCAAGGGAAGAAAGTAGAACAAGGAAATTCAAGGTTAAAAAGTGTTTTTCACAAAGCAATAGCTAGACCAGCTTTTTTACATGAAGTCCATGGAAAACAAGTTAACAGAGATGCAATATGCACTGGTCTCCAATTTCCAGAAGACAAGTGAACAATGGCAGGGAACAGTTTTTCAGAGTTGTTGGACAGTCCACTCAGTACTGACTACTGAACTATTTACAAAACTTGTTCTGGATTAGCTTTCACTTTTTGGTGAAAGACCTGGAAAGCAAAGAACTATGTAGGTCTAAAAAAAACCCCTTTATCAGACAATGAAAATACCCTTCCCTTTGATGGTCTTAAGACACTTTAAGTTACTTTTCAGCTTTAACTTTTGCCTTACTATATAGCTGAGTTGGAGGATTAACATGGTGCACATTTCATAAATCCATATATATTCTCTTCTGGGAGAACGCTGTCCCTGCTGTGCCTTCTATAGCCTGCTTTCTCCTGGCAGGCCCATTCAGATGATTGATTGAAAATGAGTCATTCTAAAAATACATTGGTTTTTAAATCTTCTTGCAAATTCAAGAAGATTTAATAGTGCAAATATATCACTGTGACAAATTTAATTAAGAAAGAAAAAAAGGCAGATTAAACCAATGTCTTTCCTAAATTATATGAAGTTACTTTCAGCCAATTAAATGATGTCAGCTTTTGCTAACCATTTTCTTGAGAAAAAGTACAATTAGAAAGAAGGCCCCTCCAAAGGCAGCTGAGAACCTGCAGAAAATGTTCTCATCTGTGCTGAAACAACACCCTCTAAACTCCAATTTAAAACTTTAGTTCTTAAAATACATGCATCTTTGTAGGATGGCCACTGCTGAAACCCATTCATTCGAAGAAGTAAATGCTCAGCTGGAATTACTTTTCACATGCTAGGAGTGTAGTGATTCATTGTATCCTCAGAAAGTTGTTTCAGACGTGAGATTAGCTTGGGAATGATGCTGATCCAAATTTGACAGAACACCATCTTAGTTTGCTCCACAAGAGCTTCCTCTTCTTCCTTCTGCTGTGGAATGAGAACTGAGCACAGGGATTGTTTGGGACAGAACTGGCATAATCTCCACTACTTAGCCTAGCATGAGCACGAAGCAATGTTAAACCCCCTGCAAACTAGAACTGGAGGAGGGTGAGAACAGAAAATGACAGAAACTGGATTTTTAGTAAGCCATCAGGCTTCATCCATGAGGAAGAAGGACTGAAAAAGGATTCAGAAAGAGCACATAGCAGACCTGAAGGCAGCAGAGTAAGAGTTGTTGAAGCAGGAGTTCAGAGTTTTACAGACAAGGTAAGGTATATAAGGTCAGTATCAACCCTCCACCAATTTTTTTGTGCAGAGAGGCAGCTCTGAAAATCAATGAACAATTAGCATTCTTAATTGATTAGAAGCTTAGAGCAAGCACTTATCAGCAATAGGGCTTAATAGTATTCTTAACCCCTGTAAACTTGTTCATGTTTTTAATTCAGCTAATGCACAAAGACATGGGAAAATACTCTTCTACTAAACTCCTCCATGGAATCTGGTAACATTATAAGCCACACTTAGAAAAGCTGTGGAAGGAAATTTATCCAAGGTTTACAAGGTCTGGAGATGGTTTCCGTTTTATATCATTTACCTTACTACCATATAGCAGAAGTTTATAAATTATATCACCCCCCCAAAAATAATATTTGACACAAAAATTAAAAACAAATGGATTAGTAAGAGGAAAATTTCAGTAAGCTAGCGTTTCTCTGCATCATTAGAAATGCAAGACGTTTTCTATTTCCATTTTCTCACCCCATAATCTATAGCTCATTAACTCAAGATCCTCTCTTTGCTCTGCTGAAGTTAAGCTGTGTGACTCTATCTTTATTCTGGTATTCTCATCAATTTAAAATAGCACTGTCATTTCTTAACATGCAGCACATTGAAATGCACAATAAGCATGTGGTTAAAACCCAGTATTGCCCAAGTTTCGTCAGAAGAACTTTTTACTATCTGTGGATTTCTCTTTTTAAAAAACGTCTTGATGGTTATTGATTATAAGATCTAAATTCATGCTTATTCTTTTGTACAAGTCCCGTCTTCCAGTATGTAACATAAAGATGAGAAAACATTTCTCTAGATAGGGAAGCATCCCCTTGAGCATTTTGATAGCTTTAAAAATTTGATACCCTCATATATTTTGCATTTATAATTCATGCAGATTTCAGTCTGAAACTGGCTCTTTCTGGTAGTTTTTGCAGAAGGAAATCTCCTTGGAGTCTCAGATGGTTGCTTTTTCCTTGCAAGAGGAATCTAATAATTAATCCATGCCATAGGATATAAACACCCAGATTATATGGATTTCAATTTGCCTTATTTTAAAAGCAGGTTCAGTTCTGCTTTGGCAGTTTTCTTGTTCAATGTAAGTAAGTATCTATATCATGATTTATATTCTAGGAGCATCTCATAGTCCCAGACACCTGAAGTCACAGTGGCACACAGCACCTGAAAAAAACATCAATGCAAAATTTCTAGATTCAGGGTGAAAGTAAACAAAAAGAAGAGGCAGAGAAAAGCCACCCAAGCCTGGTCTGGTGACCTACCTCCCAGTCCACTTGTTTTTCTCAGCATGTTTTTCCAGCATTTTTCCTCTGGGGTCCAATTCACCACTGCTGGAAGAAGCCAGTTTTTCCCCCGGGCATGAAGAAGGGAGTATTGTTCATCTGTCACTCCTGTACTCATTCAGTTTGGTTTTGTCTCAGCCACAGAGTATCCTAAGAGCAGGATGAGACACCAAATACTGAATCTTCATCTTATTGTAATGATACCTTTTGCTAGCCAAAGACAAGAAATTGCTCAAGGAAAAATAAGCACTCGTGCTGTGTTTGTCAATGAGAAAGGAGAATTTTGCTAGCACTCAGTCTTTGTGACATAACTTTAGCAGGTTTTTTAGTGGGCTGGGATATTTTGTCTGGCATTTGTGTGCATCTATGTGTGTTTGACTGATTGCACATTCTAGAGCAGCCTTTTTTCCCAGGAACTTCACATGCTTCGGGGACTTTCTGGACAATTTGAATAGGTCAGACTCACTCATAGCCAGCTCTGACAAGTGCTCTCATCTGCAGCTTCCTATTAGCTACGCATTATTTATTTGGTTCTCTTCCTTTTATGGGAAGGAGATTTTCAAGGCTGCGTTTATTGCTGTGGGATTAGTTCCTCCACTGCTCCCATCAGTTGTAATTGTTATTTTCATGCAGTTCTTTGACAGTGACAAATCTACACTTGCCTACAGGTTTTCATCCTCAGAACTATGACTGCAGTTAAAACCAGACCTCAGCTGTTGGTCTGTCCTGCCTTTTTTTCCCCCTTTTTTCTTGAACAGTTTGACTTTTGCCCAGCCTCAAAAGTAACTGTGGTTCTTTTAAAGTACGGGTAGACTGTAATGCTACAATTGAAAGCAATGCCTACCTTGAATGTTGTGGCCCCCCTGGACCCTTTTCTGTGGTGATTGCTACTAAAATATAGGGACTTGGTAGGGACTACTGCATTTAGAAGTTATTTTAATGTAGGGTGCACATGGCTTAGTTATTGTGTTTTACCCAACACTTTTGCTGTGAACAAGCACTGCCTTTTACAGCAGTGGAAGAAGTGGAAGAGATCTAAGGCAGAGGCTAGAAAGAAAAATCTCTTAGTTTAATTTTTACCATTTTACATGCAGTGTTATTAGAAATCATCCTATGCTTTATAGCTGAGCTTGAAATTAGGAGAAAATTGTTGAGTAATTGCCAAGTAAATTGGTAGATGTGGTTTTGTGGAAATGACAGGGTAAGCATTGCTAACTGGGACTTCAATTTGTGACTTTTTCTTAGTTTTAGAGCATGAGTTCACAGAAAATGTGGAGGACTTCAAGGAAGGAGTAACCTTGATATTTTGAATTTCCTTGTCCCGTGCTTTGTCCCATCTCATTTTCGTTTGGAAGACATCTGCTACTGCAAATCAGGATGTTTGGTTGCTCTGTTTTCTCAAGGTCTTCTTGCCAAAGAAGAGCCAAGCTGTATCTGGTGACTCACAGAGATATAATAGTGTATTCTCTTCTTAAAAAGACATTTCCACAGCAAGCCTGACCACAAGGGGAGATTAGGAGGAGGGAGCTATGGAGGGAACCCCTACCCTGCGGAGTCAAGTCTCAGTGGTGTACCATACCCATTCATCTTCTGCCTTAACCTACCACAAGAGCTCATGACACAGTTGGAATATGTTCACTGGCAACATGTCCTTGGAAGGCAGTTTGTCTTGAGCACACAGACTGCAAAAGCTAGTAGTTTCCCAGTGCTGTCTGGTCCTCCCTTCTTTTGTCTAATCTCAATGTTCTTTGTGCCATACACTGCCCGCATGGCTGCCTTGCAGCCGCTAACCTTACAGCTCCTTCGTGGAACAAGGGTATGCTGCAGTCGCATGGCACCTGTGGTCCTGCAGGAATGTTTCTCCATAAAGTCTCAGAGGGTGAGAGAGTAACGTAGTCATGTTGAGATGATGTCTGCTCAGGTGACCTCAGTGCCATGCAGATTCGCTTTGAACCTAAAGACCTGGCTTTGGATGCAGTGCATTTTTTGTTTACACAATTCAAAGTTTTAAGCATTGGAGGGTTTTGTCAGATAAGCATCTCTGATCCCACTGGGAAATGGTAGGAAGTGTCCATTGTTTGACAAATCAATTAAAATTAATTTCCCAACAGCCAAGCCACCTTTGGGCTTATTAATATGGGTAAATTTCTTGTTGATCTGTCATTTTTCATCACATTAATACCATCCCAATAGCATGGAAAGCTTAGTACAGTTAATCCTCTTGAAGATGATAGTTGTTGCTTTTTTTTTCCCTCCCTAGAACACGAAGGTCTTCCTTGGAGAAGCATGAATAGAGTTTCTTCACTGTCACCTGCCAAAGTCTATTGGCAATAGCAAGGAAGTCTGTGAAAGATGTAAGCTTAAGTCTCCACCAATTAATGAACCAGAGCACTGTTAAATGCCTGCAGAGATTTAGGGTGGACCAGAGCCAGACATTCTCTGCCAAACAGCAACACACCAGGGAAAAGTGGATGTGCATTACCTTCAAATACGAGCTTACAAATGTTGCTGTTATTTTTCTTATTTCAATATTCCATGGTGACTGCACTTAAAAACACTGCATGAGCCTGGGTGAAGCTCTCTCTCTTGGGAAAGAAATGGAGCAAGCCTGGCAGAGAAATATGTTTCTTAAGCCTACCACTCACAACAAACAAATCCTAGGCTCCTAGGCAAAAGGAATGTCCAGGCATTTTAACCCAAAAGCAAGGAAGCTCAGTGAGAGCTCAGGTGTCCTATTTGAAGAAAAGGATCTGTTTCAAATTTCCCTTTTTGCCCCACTAGTACCCAGAAGTGGGAGAAGGCCCCAGGTTCACAACAAACATTTTGGTAACCAAATAATCAGGATGCCAGTAGGCAGAAGGAAAGAAGTATGGAAGCAGACAGCAAAGTATGAAGATGCTGTATGCTGTCACCGACCTGTGTTCCAGTGACAGCTGGGGAACCTGCTGGCACAGTGTGCAGTTTCTGGGGTGGTTTCTCAGAATAAATGTGGACATCAGCTTGCCAAGCTGCCACTGAAGGCCAGGCTGAACCGTCTGCTCTGCTACCTGAAGCTTAATCCTCACCAGCTTCTTTTCTGCCTGGGAAAAGTTTCTAGCATGCCTGATATGGCTGGCAAGGCAACAGAGAAGCTACTAATCTTGTGAATTGGTGGTGGTGAGGGCAGAGGTCCCAGCTCCACATCAACAGACACAGAAGCAAGGGATCCTGCAAATGTGGCAATGGAGATGTGAGTCATTTAGTGCAAGGGTGGAGCTGGCCAAAGAATGTTTTCACCTGGAAATATCTCATCCTTCCTCTTTCCAGGTAAAAAGGAGAGAGGTTTGGGAAGCCAGTTATGTGAGGCGTAGATCTGTGATTTGGAGTAGGCCATGTATTGCTTTGTGGTCACTAGGCAGACCAGGAAACAGCTTTCTCTGTCAGGCAAGGAAGGCAAATGTGTTTTCTGGCAGAGATTAGTTGACATGAGAGATCAACAGACAATGCTGCAGCTCTAGGAGGCTCTTCGAATATTTCCATAGCCAAGCTCTGAGTTTCCCAGGTTTATGAAACCTTTCCCCTGGCAACTGCAAGTCCTTCACTGTCAGCAAACAGGAGCACTGTCCAGAGTGACTGTGCAGAGACTCACAAACTGCAGAAAGGAGAGATATGTGCCTTAGCCTTGTCTCTCCAGAATATTTCAAGGGTCCCTCAGCCTTGCTGAGCAGCCATTCCCTGTTCCATAACATGCCACATCACTATTAGTATGTGTTTGTGCCCTTCCTCACACCTTTTGCTTTTATTTAGTCATAAAATCTGTGTACTCTGGAGAGAGGCAAGCCAGGCATTTACAAGCCAGGGCAGTCAGGGTTTAATAGGTCTTTTATGGTCATCAGTGGAGAAATGTGTTTTAGGCAGTAAATCACTTTCTCAATGTAATGCTCTCTTACTCATTTCTGCCCTCTTGACCAGACAATAGTTTTCTGGCACAGGAGATCTGCTGGGCAGTAGGCTCCTTCTGGCAGGCCTGTGCCTCTATCGCAACAGCAGCTGGTACCTGATATCTGATACCCTGGATGCAGCCCAGCCTGCTTCCATGGGGAACTGGTCTTCACTAGAGACTTCCTGTCACCTGTCTGACAGTGACCATGACCACTCCTGGGACTGTGGAACATTGCTCACAATGAACCTGGCTTTTGTTCAGCCCTAAGCATTGTTTTCCATGTTGACTACAGCCTCTCTTGGGCTCTCACTCAGAGCTACTAATGGCAAAGAGGCAGGAAGGGGTCTTGCAAAAGTTTTGCTTTTCGTTATCTCTTACGTTATTTACTAATATGTAAAGCCTTTAGAGTTTTATTCTTTATCTGCTTTGTCTAAGACAAAAAAAATTTTTTAAAGCCAAGAATTTTGTCTTCATTGCGCTTCCTGGAAGATCCTTGGCCCTGACCTGGAAGAAGAACTCATGATGAGATACTTGATATTCTACTTCTGCTGAGACTTAATTTAACAACCATGTAGCATCTGCTGAATTCCTTGAGTGATGCAGGACTGCCTTCTCTCAGCATTTAAAAGAGGAAATGAGGAATGAAAGAAATTTTTTGAGTGGAAAACACTTGTAGTCCCTGAGAAATAAAAAACTTTTAAGTGAAAGATGGTCACTCTCTGGACACCTTTAAAGAGGCTTAGATCAGCTCATGTAGAGGGGAAAAAAGTCAGCAACAGGTAAGTTTTACCATCAGTGAACATTTCATTGTATTGAACTGACTGTGTCTCCCCTGTTTGCTAAGCCCCCTTCTTTAAGGGGGCACTCCATGTGCTCCACTACATATTTATGTCATAGAATTTACAGCAGGTAAATAAATTTCCATTTTAAAATACATGTATTTAAATATCTGACTATCAGATAGGTTGCTCTAAATAATTTTCTTGGTGTTATAACCTGAAGCAATGTTTGGTAAGTGAAATCTTTTTAATCTGTTTCATCTCCTCATTCCCAGGAGTCTTTCTGACATACATTCCTTCGATATTGTTGACATCTGTTTCAAGAGTCCTCAGAGAAGGCTGCTTATGTAAAGGACAATGTGTCTTGCTGGAACAGCTCAAAGATGGTTCAGTATTATTATTCTCACTTCACCAGTGGGTGAAAATGATCACCTCTGTTGCTCTAGCTTCCCCTACTCAGGCAAGTGAACTAGACAATCAGTAGTGTTCTCTCTTGCTGCTTTGCATGGGGGTGGATCTCCACAAACTGTTCTTGTGCACGACTTTAGTGTTCATGCTGAGCTATCCTATCCTTCATAACCACAGTGAATAAGAGAACTTGCATAGTCTGCCTAGGAAATTTCCACTAAAATATTCTCCTCTCATTTTTCTCCCCCAAATGTAGTGCAGAGCTGTGTTGAGTTGACCAAAAAAACCCCAAACCCATGAGAAATCACCATCTGTTTGGCCATTATTTTGAATGTGTTGTGGGCATTTGATTTTTCCTCTCTTTGTCATAGCCTATTAAGCTAGACTGGCTCATATCCATACTAAAAAAGGCTGCAATACCACAAAAAAGGAATTATTTTATTTTTTAGGTAAAAACACAAGATCATTAGGAGCTTCCTAACACTACACTGTAACACTATACTATAACAAAATGTGAAAAATCTCCAAATGCCTTGCATCTCATTCCCATTCAGCACTGTGAAACCAAACTCTTTATTTAATCATCTAAATAAGGGCTTTCAATCTGTAACTTGATTATCTGCTAATAGTTGGCAATATATGTGTTGGAATTTCTTCAAATATTACTTTGAAAGAGATAATAATTGGTTTTGTCCCCAAGCATCCCAGTTGAGTTTAACTAGCAAGATATTTTTTCAGAGAATCCATCTCTAATTATCTGTTTATTTCTAAGTGCATTCACTTTAAAATATTCAGGTTTAGTCTGCTATTCCCACAGCATTCTCCTGGTGAAGCCATGTTTCCGCGGTGTGGGCAGGTGCACTGTTCACTGGGTAGAATCTGTCTGGCTGGCCCGGCCCAGAAAGCAGTGGTGAATGGAGTTACGTCCAGCTGGGGACCACTCACAAGTGGGGCTCCTCAGCATCCAGTTTTGGGGCTGGTCCTCTTCATCGATCACCTGGATGAGCAGGTCCGGAGTAGGGCAGCGGAGCTCCTGAAGGGTCTGGAACACAAGTCCCATGAGGAGCAGCTGAAGGAGCTGGGGGTGTTTAGCCTGGAGAAAAGGAGGCTCGGGGGAGACCCTGTCAGCCTCTACAACTACCTGAAAGAAGGGTGTATCCAGGTAGGGGTTGGTCTCTTCTCCCAGGTAGCAAGTGACAAGGTGAGAGGAAATGGTCTCTAGTTGCCCCAGGGAAGGTCTACACTGGATATTAGGAATTTTTAAATTTTTTTATATTAGGAATTTTTAAATTTTTTTTTCCAGAAAGAATTGTAGAACATTGGAACAGGCTGGAACAGAGAAGTAGTGGGTGGAGTCACCACCCCTAAAAGTGTTCAAAAAATGCCTGGATATGGCCCTTGAGGACATGGTTTAATGGTAAACATAGTGGTGGAGCTACACTGATGGCTGGACTTGGTCTTAAAAGTCTTTTCCTTCTATGGTTCTATGATTTGCCATGCTCTGTCTTCAAAAAAAAAAAACAGGTTTCTTTGTGGTTGAGGGGTGAATATCTGAAGAGCATCTGCTTAGATCTTGGTAAGATATGGAAACATGAATAGGTGTCTCAATTTCAATAATTTAAAGGCAAGCTGCTAGATACTGGGTTCGCATATGCAGAAAATTCACAGCTTATCCAGCTGTGAAACTGATATTCCCATAGCATCCGTGCACCAGCTTCAGGTTGATGACAAACAAATTTGAACTGATTGTACACATACTTTGGCTCTTTTCAGCAAAAGTAAAGTGAAAATTGAAACAGAATATGAAGTATTAATACCTTAATTATATTTTAGTACACATCCTCCCTTTTTGTGCAGACTGGCCTTTTCTTGGGTTTGACTTTTTTGACCAACAGTTGACAAATTGGAAAGATATGTTCTGTTTCGTGTAAATTTTAAAATATTTTTTATTAAAAAATTTAATAGAACTGAGCTATATTTTCAGTCAGACAGTTGTTGTTTGTGATGGTCTAAACTTCTCCTAGCCCATCTGAAATGTTCACCACATAGGTTTTAAATAAGTTGTTTTCTAATTCAAAATATGCCCAGCTGCTGCAGCTTCAGCTTCCCAAATAAAATGTTACATCTGACCCTCTCACACAAAAATAGGTTTTCTGAGAAAAGCAAATCTCAGATCAAAAAATTGTTTCCATCTCACAGCACTAGCAGAATTCAGCTTCTCA
>VZRQ01009262.1:244722-285974 GCA_013397975.1 Machaerirhynchus nigripectus | reverse complement strand
TTCTCAGTCCCAAAGGCTCAGGAAAGCATGGGTGTTTGACATCACATGTTCCAGCCATTCGTCTTTTTCAGATGTACTTTTACCACCTATCTCAAAACTACCTGTAAAATCACAGGGTGTGACAGGCTGTAGCAGAGTTATCGTCAACAAGGAATACCCCAATGCAGTTAACATTCTTGGTGTCGGTTTTTTGGTGGTGGTGGTGGTGTTTTCTTGGTGGGGTTTTTCTTGGTTTGTTGGGGGTTTTTTTGTTTGGTTGGGGGTTTTTTTTTGTTTGGGGTTTTTTGGGGGGCTTTTTTGGTTTTGTTTTGGGGGTTTTGTTTGTTTGTTTGTTTGTTAACTGAAAAGGGGAGGGTCAGTTACTGAAAAAATAAAAATCTCAGTTGGGATTTTTTGACTGGGGATGTTTGTGGTTGCCACAAACCTCCTGGGATGCCAGTACACAGAACAGCATTGTGCCAGCATTGTTCAGTAGCCTCCATTCAAATCACATTTTCAAAGAGAGCTTCACAGAGCCTACATCATCCATGGCACCTCAGGAAGAAAATTAAATTAAGACATTGAAGTGGACTTAATCAGGACCATGATGAGTACCTGTGCACCCAGATTTTCATTTAGAAGTTTAATATCTGCCCCAAGAACATCATCTGTGTCACCACTGCTGTCAGTGAAGAGTGGGAGCTTGCAGTAGGGCTAATCATTGCATCCCAGGATCACTGTCTGAGAAATAAATCACTGATGCATCTTCATAACTAGAGTAATTTTTCACTCCAGGGGCACTCATGATGTGCCTTCTGGTTTCTTTTTTTGTTCTCCTCTGGAGAGGATTTTACCTGACAAAATGTGCTTCTAAAATGGGAAAAGGTAGATTGCACCAGCCTAACCACTGGAATTTATCCTTTTATATTTTTTTAATAAGAAAGCAGAAGCTGATTAAAAAGAATAATTTATCTCAATTGCTAGATGAAGCCTGTCAAAATCAGCCTGCTTTCCTTCTTCAGTATGTGGATCTTACCCCCAACACTTGTCTGATATAATAATACTGGTTGCCTTAATCTGTCTGTTTTTTGGGGAAACCAGTGAAAAATATTTTCTTGCCCTGTTATCTTCCTCAAACCTCGCCTAGAACCTGAAGTACATGGAGAGCCTGCCCTTGAACTCACAGTCTGCAGCAGCCTTAGCCTGTGTTAGTTTTAGCAGTGTTGGGCTCAAATTCACAGTAGATGTTCTGGCATGTAAATAATATGGGTTGATCCTCTGTGATAGTCCTGTGGCTGCTTCTGTTAGTAAAAAACCCAAAAAAACCTGAGTGATCATACAATGGTCCTAAGGAAGGGCAGGCAAAAGGGTACAAGGTTTTCCAATGAGATGTATGGTAATATCTTTTTCTAACATGATGCAACGCTTTCATGCTGAATATAACAACTAATGATTTGTGCCTGAGATAGTAAAATGAGCCTTAGCTGTGTGGAACTTGCCATCCAAAGAATTTTGTATATATCACGAATTCTGGATCCTGAGATACATTTTGTGTCATTTCACATCAGTGTTTTACATTTTTTGTGCTAAGATCCAAACATATTCTCACTAAACCATAGCTAAATGTCTGTGTTTCTTTCAAAGAAGTGTTGTTCTGCTCTTCCTAAGGAAAACTAGTTCCTAGTAGCAAACTTATTTAAAATTTGATAACCACCTCTACACATTAAACCTCATCATTTTGACAAATGAAAAGATGAGCACATTTATTCAAGTAATATCCATGTTGCTCCTCAATTCTGTTACCATTCTATTTGTATATGAGCAACCATACCTTGATTTCCAAGTTTAGCCTGGTAGGAATTTCACAGGAAAGCATTGCAAACAATTTATGAAATCACTGGGTTTTTTTATTGGCTGTGATTCCATTTTAAAAGAACATCATACCATTTACCCACATCATGCAGGAAAAAATACCAGGAAAATAACAAATTAAAATCACATTCACAATGTCTCTACTTTAAATCATCCTCAAGTACTGCATGCATCTGAAAGAAAGCTGGGTAACATTTCTACTAGAAAATGCATGGCTAAGTTAAATTTTGCTCTGTGTGTGTGAAAGAGAGAAAACAGGCAATTTTTTTAATGACAGTACTGAAACATTTTACTAACTCAGTGCATGAAGAAACAGTTATCTTGGTAACGTATATTCAGAACAAATACAGACAACTTTCAGATACATAAGACATTACATTTAGATCACAACAGCTAATTTCTAACAATGCTTGTTCTAGCACAAAAAGCTTGGCAAAAAGATGTATTCAGCAGCACTGGTATGGTCTTTCTTGATGACGGAGAGAGGCTGGGAGGGATCTAGCCAATGTATGATACTAGAAACATAGACAGAGGAACTCCAAAGTGATTAAGCACATGATCTTATCTTTTGTTTTATTAATTTTAAACACAAGAGTAGCATTGGTAATTAATATTGCAGTCTGATTTCATATGGCTTTCTCTACATAGAAATGTGAGTTCACAAGGTCAATGGCAAACTAAATCATTTACCCTCCAAATGTGAAGGTCCTTTGACTATTTTTTACTAACAAGTAAGGTCTTGGAGCTGTGAGGGAAAATGACTGCAGTGTCTAGCCAACAACCTTTCTGTGTAAATAAAAACCAGTTATAAAACTAAAATACCTCATTTACCTGAGATTGAACAGACCAGTGATGCAAATAAAACAATGTCATGAAAGACAAAAAGATATTCAGAATCCAAACAATGAACCATGCTTCTCTTTGGTCTCTTGTTTAAGTGCTTCATCACCTGCTTGAGTGCCAAGGGGAAAAGTGTGTGAGACAATGCTTTTAACTTCCATATGTGAGTCAAAGGTGTCTGTGTCCCTTGTTACCAGTTCTGAGTGGGAAGGGAAATAGATTGGCAGAAGAGAAGGGAGAGTGCCTTGCTCTTGAGTCTGTTCAGCATGGCTTAGGCACTTTGGGACCGTGGAATGACTTGAGGAGTGCCAAAAGTTATGTGAGGCAAAACCAAGCAAAACCTATCCAGTACCTGTGGTAGATCTTCTGACATATTTCTTATGGCAAGAAAAGGAAAATGGGAACCAAAAGCTCACACCTGGATTAACTCTCTGCTGTCAATGAAGGAAGGGCTGCTGCAGGTGTGGCAAGTTGAGATACAGAAGTGAAGAGATGGCTGAGCTGGGAAGCTCCCACAATGAAAAAGACTAAGTAAACATTATTTAATAAAACACCCTTCCTTCCCTCCTGCTTTGTGAGCCTGGAATGAGGCCTACCAGACTCAGCATGGAGAACCTATGGCCCATTTCAGGGGTTCAATCCAGATGTTCACACAGCTCAGGAGCTCAGCTCACAAGGGCAGTATTTTTAGTGCTCTGAGCCCACGGATAGCAGTACCTGCTTAAGAAATTTCAGTACAGGCTACAAAGGATCCTGACTTAGACCAGTCATTCAATGCCACAGCTGCTGAGGCGCAGTTATCAAGAACAGTACCAGTCTTCCTTTCTCCCTCTTCTCCCTTTCTTCTCCAATTTCCTCACCTTCCATAGATGTGTGCACAGACACGCACATCAAGCTGCCAGAGAGACTGTGAAAACAATCAGCACTAACATTCTGCAAGGAGGATGCTAGGCAGAAAATTCTGATCTTAAATCAGGAACAGTATTCAGCTGGATGAGGAAGGAAGTCAGTGATGGTGGTTAGGGAAAGGTCAGCAAACAAGTGGTGGAGAAAAGCCAGAGTAAAGTGGAATAAGCTGATCTTCTCATTTGTTTGTTTGCAGAGTTCTGGAGCACAAGGCCAGAGGAATATATGAAGGGACACATTCATTTTAGCACAGGCACATTTCTGCTGGTCCTGCTTTTGTATTAGAGGATGCATGCCACAGAGATTAATCAGGGCATTTCAAAATATTGATGTCTGTATGTCAGTGATCTAGGTTAGGAGATCTAGCTACCAATGAGTGGCTGAAGCAAAGAGCCAGGCTCTGCCTTCTAGCTTTCGAGGATGTTGGATACTCTGTGGCAGAGCATCAAAATGAGCCTCTCCCTTTGTGACACAGAGTTTTCAATTCTGTGAGATTAACTTAAATAGGCTCAAATTACTAGTAGCTGAATTTGCATGGGGTGAGTAGGACACTCTTCCTGGAAAATTGTAAATTGTTCAACACTACCACTCTATACCCAAGCACTGATTCATAGAGTGTTCTGGGTCATTAAAAGTCTCACAAGGGAGACACTCATCTTGCTTTAAATGAAAGTTAGGGGGAAAAAAGTCCCCCTGACATTATCCAAATGAGTAAAACCTGCCTTCTATTTCCTCTGGGTAGCCCTTGGTAGCTTGTACTTGAGCAAACAAGTCTTGTTCATAGATCCAGCCTGAAACAAGTTGTATCTTTATCAACTTGTTCTGACTTGTAGATCAGTCAAACCTCTTCAGCCTTCACCTTGGATTCAACAGAAAGGTGTGTTTGTAATTATTTGAGGAGACGCAAGGACTATCACACCTGAATAAAAATTGTGCGAGGAGGGCATATTTTATTTATTCTCTTTCAAAATACTTTTTCCCTATTATAACAGATGCTACTGGAAGGTACAGAGCTCTCATGCTCAATTCCTTAACCACGGTAGATTTCTTCTGCTTACCTGCAAAGATCATAAATGTCTTCTAAAATATTTAATTCAGGAAAATACTGAAATGTTTGCCTAAACTCAGTTACACTGAACCAGTGCAAAGAAAGTCCATTGAAGTAAAATGCTTAATTTAGGTACATAACAAAGTGTCTGAGATTATCCTCCTTTTTGTTGCCAGCAGAAAGAGTGTATTTGCTTTCAAATCTCATCCATGTACTAAGGAAATTTTTGTTTTTCCCAGGACAGGGACGAGCAATGCTAGTTCTGCAAGACAAATCCTGATTCTCCTGACAAGGCTGTGAGACTGAGATGGCATGATGGTCTCACAGCATCAACTACAGAGACCTAGCCAGATGCAAAATTTCAGGATTAGCTCTTCAGATGACAAGCCGGATACCTGATCATGAGGACTGGTGTTCAGAATCGGTCTATCTAGTATTGAATCCATGTATGTATTAGCAAGTCAGCATCTCCCACAGAATTTGGATTTTCTTATGCAATTATGTGATATCTACAGTGTTTCATTGAGGAGACCTCTGTACCTGTGTCCGCAAAAGGCCACAAAGATAATGGTGAGAAAAAAATTTTCTCCCACCCTGCTAGCATCAAGGGATACCCCACACTGCTGTAATATTATTTAGCTCCTGTACAGCACTGGAGAAGTATCCTCACTTCATGCCTTTATGGTAGGTAGAGACTGAATCCTACATTTTACAGGGGTAGAAGCTCAGTGGGGCAGAAAGTAAGTGACCTCCCCAAGGCAATGCAGTGATTTAGCACAATAAACATCATGGATATTCATGGATCTGCCATGACTCACATTCAGGCCACCACACACTCCCACACACCGAAGGAAAGCGTGGGCAGGACACAGCCAGGACAACATGCTGGAACCCAAACATTCAACCCCCGAGCACTGCTGGGAATGGGATGGTTGAATATGGCAGGAAGAGGAAGATTGGTTACACAGAGCAGCAAATACACTTGTCATTGGGTTTAGAGGGGTTGGGGAGGTCCTCTGCCAGAGCACTATGCACTTTTCTATGGTTTCAGCTCTCTGTATGGCAAGTGCCTGACCAATTTGCTCATTCAGGTAAATGTATGGCTAATTCCCAAAGTAACATGACTCTTGCTTAGATTCTGAGGCATTTAACTTCTACAGCATCTGAGGGCAGATGACTCACTTCTTCCACAGTTCTGAGTGATGTCAGCTGTGTAAGTCATGCATTATCTACTTTCCAAACGATCTTTTATTTATGTCACAGATGGAATTAAAACAGAAAAGCTCTGCTTCCATGGGAGAACTGAGATATCCCTTCAAAGAGCAGATGTGCTCAACAAAAAAAGGCTGATGTGACCCTACCAATAGGAACATTATAATAATGACTAATTATTATCAATAATAAAAATAAGATCATTTTAAAAAATCAACGAGGCCACTGTTCATACTTAGTGAACACTCCTTCTTGCATTGGATGGAAATGAGATTGTTCCTTTTCTATGCTTGATGTGCAGTTGCCTTATTTAACATATATAGTACTATGGCTTATAATAAAAGTTGTGTAGTCTGCAGCTTTTTAATCTTTACATCCATTCAGAGGCATCTACTGGATGTGACTATATACAAAATAAAGGAATGGATGAGTCTGGGGGTGGAGGAAAGGGATAGAGGCGGTCAGAAGGGAATGGGAAGCGAAGGGACTCCTAGTGAGCAGTAGAGGGCAGGGGTAGGGAGGACTGCAGGATGAATGGCAAGATTGTAAATCCCCATTGGGCAAAAGAGAAATCCTTTGCAGTACTGTTTATGCCCATCTAACAGTCTGCAGTTATTACTTCTTGAACATGTCCTGCAGGGGCCCTGGTAAGTATTTGATGACTGTGTCTAGGATGCTCTCTTCTTCTTCCTCCTCCTCATCCCCACAGCCAGGAGGGATCGCCTTCTTTGGGCGTGTCAGACTCCCTTCAGCATTAGCTTCCAGTGCGGCCTGCGCCTCTGCTTCCTTTTCTTCCTTCTTCTTTATCCCATACTGCAGGGGAGAGATAACACACCGTCTGAATCATAACATGAGAAATAACATATCTGCTGAGCAGGATGGCTGATGAAGCCAGCCATTGCATGTGGTGCCTCGTATTCTGCAGTAAGAACATCCCATATCTCATTTTGCTCTTTTACACAGACACCAAAAATATCTATCCTAACAACATTCCATTAAGTATAGCCCAGTGGATGGACAGCCTTCACAAGACAAGATGCTCAGATCACTCAGAAACAAGCACAGGGGGGAAAATGGGACTAGGCAGCTGTGGGTCTCTAGTAAAGAGAACATAAGGCCTGTGTTAGTTAAGTGCTAGGGTGTCATTCTAATGATGTGGATCCTCCTCTTTTCTGTTAACAAGTGCGATGCTCAAGTCCATCATCCACAATGATTTTGAGATTCCATCTGCAGCCTTTTATAGTTAAGGTTTATAGATGTGGCAAAACTTCAGGGAAAAACTAGCTAACAACAAAAGCAAGCAAACAGGTCAGGACAGACAGGACAGCATTGAAAACAGCAGTTTTATATATTCTCATTTTGGACATATCCTTTACCATTCATTCATGTTCTCACTGTACAAGTGGGACAGAAAGACCTCTGTGAAAATAAACCTTCATGAGAAAATCAGCTGACTCATACTGTTTTAAGAGAAACACTCTTAACTGTGTTGAAATTTGCTACTTCCACTAAGAGTTAGAGGTATGCCACTAAGACAGTGCATGAGTAACCAGAATTTTATTTTATATTATATTCAAGAGGCTAGATTTAACAGAGGACTAAACATATGCATATGCTGCTCTTTCCGTAAGTGTTTGCACTGTTTCAGAGATCCATGTGATACACAAAAACAACAAAAAAATAAATTCAAACTGTCACATGCAAATCTACAACAACAAGTATACCTGCAAGCTACCCCCTGTATTATCAAATCATAGAATGGTTTGGGCTGGAAAGTACATTTCAAGGCCATCTAGTCAAAGCGATGAGTAGGAACATTTTCAGCCAGGTCGGGCTGCTCAGAGACCTGCTCTGTTTATTCAGACCAATTCAAATTTCCCAGACTCTTTCCACTTTTTCTGATAATAAATGGAGGTTAAACTTTCTTGGTACTGTGGTCATGATGCAAGCTCAGGAAGTGTCCCATTTCTCAGTGCCCAGCTGTACTTCAAAGAGGCCAGCTGTACATTTCAAGGATGCCTGTGGTCCCCAGGCTCACAGCTCCCTGTCTGGCAGCAACATTCTTCTGCTTATCCTTCTTACCTTTTGAAAAGCCACCTTCATGGCTGCTCACTAGCAGCTCCTCAGCCACCAGTCACCTCACAAGCACCTGCACAATTGCTTACAATTCTTTTTACATGGATATGCTTGAAAAGAATGATGAAAAGAAAATTAAATATGATTTCAAAAACATCAAAGAATTATGTTGTACCATGCACTCAGTATTTTCAAGTATTAATAAAACCTTACTGCTGAATAGACATGAATTAGATGCTATTTTCATTATTCTCCTTTTCATTTTTTTCTAAGATTAGTACAAATTGTTAACCAGTAAAAGCAAAAGTGCACTGCAGCTTTCATGACTTTCTGATTTCAGAGGGCTGTTGAGTTTGACTTTTCCTCCTAAACAATTCTGAGCAAAGGCATTATTTTTGATTCCTTTCTTCATCATCATTTATATTCAGGATGACAGCCTGCAAAGCTGAAAGCAGTGGCTTCGAAACACTCTAGTTCTCGAAATCAATTCTCTCATGCCAAAATGTTCATTAAGGACATTTGTCTTATGATTTTTATAGCCACTGGGTGCTGGTCACACCTGATTTCATGGGAAAGAAATTAAAAGACAAATGATGTCTCCATTCACATGTGAGACAAAGCAAGAATTTGATCAACAGGGCTGTACATCACAAAGGAGCTTCAACGCAGGACCAGCCAGCACGCAGGTGGAATGACATGCAATGCTAGACTGTGGTCAGTCTGTAGGGCTGTATTAACCCCATTCTCCCTCTCAGGCCACAGGGAGATGTCTCTAGGTGATTTCCAGTGTAATTTATGTGCAGATTGTGCCTTCCCTTGCCAGCTAGAGGAGAACAGTAGTGGAGACAACACAAATCACAGTAACACACGGGTACCCTGCATGCTTTCAAATCCTCCATCACAAAACAATGTGTTGATCCTCTAGCTCAGGGACGTGCTGAACAAACATCCAGCTCACAGGAAAGAGTGGAACAAAACCAACCAGTTATGAGACTTCAGTATTATCATTTAAATTTGGTGGTATTTTGTAATGCTTCGCATTAATAAAAATGTAATCTGTGAAGATTCATAGGTGAACAAAATGGCATACTTTAGGTTTGAAATTGTTTCAGAGGAAATAAAATAGAAAGAAAAGTCTTAATATAAGTGATATTTTAAAATAGTGTCTTCAAATCAAATCATTTGGGTGAAGTCAACAAATAATTTTTTTAAATATGACTAAAAATATCTTTCTGGTGCTCTGGTTTTCCTGGGGGTAGAAAATATTGTTTTGCTTCCAAAAAATTTGAAGGATGAGAATAGTTTCATTTTTATTCAAGGTACAACCCCACAAAATTTAATATCAGAAGTAGTATCATTACCTGCTCGGCCTTCAGTCACATATTCATGTCTTCTACTATATGCAGAATTATGGACCTAACCCAGAAGATTCTGAAACGTTTTTAGTATGTGTACCATCCACCACTCCTACAGTTATTACTCTGCTGCCACATGAGGATTGTTGTCACCGGGTCATGTTAGTGAAACACGGTCAGGCTGGAGTCCTCAGTCATCAAGTGGGAAGAGTAGGGAGAAAATACCACGGCCCTTGGCTTAACCCACACTCATCAACTGCATGTCAGGAAAAGACCAGACTAACATACATAACACACAACATCAACTTCCTCCCCATCTCTTTTCTTCCCTATTCCTCCAGCTTTTCACAAGTCAAACTAGGTGCATGAACTAGAAACATTCTGGGAATTTGATCTAACTCTAATGACAGTCAGAGTGTCCAGGAGTAGAGGACTGCTGAGCCGACGGCATCTGCAGCCTAAAATGTGAACCTGCCATAGATATAGTTACAACTTCCTAAGACAAGCCCACAGTTGCTACTAAAAATGAACATATTTATCTAGCAAACATCTAGGCCATGGAATGAATAAACAGTAATATCATAGTTAAGACACTTGCGGAAGTAACTGTGTATCTTTGGGTCAGGTGTGGAACTGACTGCCAGAAGACAGCTGCAATCAACGTGCAAGTGAGTGGTTTTCCTTGGATCAGATTTGGAACTCTACTTAGAAACAACAAGTGATTTATCTGAAGCTAAATAAATAAAAAAGGAGTTTTGGGGGGGATACAAAGACACCTTGAAGACTGGATTGTGGGACCATAGAACTCAGGGAACAACTCTTCCTCTCAACATGCTCTGAGAGCTTGAAACTGCCCCTCAGTCCAAATATTACTGCATATGAAATAATACTGCATGAAATAATACTGCATATCACGTAACACTGAGCTTTAGTTTCTGGGAAAATGTTGGCACGTGAATTATACTGGTTACATCTCTCTTCAGGGAATTTTACTTCTCAGTGGTTTTGCGTAGCTTCAGGTACTACAGAAACTATGTCTGAACAGCTGCGGCAGATACAGCCATCTTTGGAATTACTTTTTTATTTACTAGCTAAGGTTTGAAAAGCTACTGAGGGATTTAAATGCTTATTCCTTTTCTTGCTTCATATGAAAGTTACGGGAGCCTATACTAACAGTTCTGTTAAATTTCATTCATATTCTGAACCTCAGTACAAAAAAGGAAAATCATTTTCAGCCGGACTTGAAAGCATGTGATTAGAAAAGACACTGGGAGGGCAACATGCACACCTTTTATCTCAGGAGTTAACTTGACCTGAACAAGTCTTTTTCTTAGAGACCTCAACTATTGAAAACCTCCTACCTGTTCTGGAACTTAACTACCCTTCGCAATAAAGTATTTCGCCTCATGTTTAGACTGATTCTTTATGCCTTCAAAAAAAATCTGGAAAACTGAAAATATGCAGCTACTGCAAGATTTATCTTTCATCTTTCCTTTTGGGCTTTATTTATCAATTGTGCAAATTTCCTTTTTTTCTCTTCCATTACCAAAGAGGACATCAGCCCAGTTTAGATCTTTCCATCATTAATGTGTGGAATTTTCTGCCAGGAATATATGTAGGACTGAAACAAATCGAGAGCAATAGGCAGAGTTCAGCACTGACCTTTAGTTCCACAACTGTGAGAGTCTAGGGTACAGAAAAAGACTCCCCTTTTATTTGATTTATACTAACTTTTAGAGTTTCTACACGATTTCTTTGGTCTCTCTGTGAGTGAGCAGGCTGCCAAACACAGGAGGTGAGGGTGCTGAAACCCAGAGCCCAGAGTACACTGTTCTCACCATGTTTAAAGCACAGAACCTACTTTGATGTAGATCTGGCCCAAAAATGCGTCCTAGCTTTTCTTTCACCTCAAATGTGCTGATTTCATTTTGTGTGAAATATGGCTCTTTTTGCTTGTTTGTTTTTATTGGTCAACTTGTCTTTCTAATCAGTTCATTTTTCCCAAGCTTGATAGAGAGGATTAGTCCCCAGAAAACTTACAGGGAAGCCTTTTAACACATATGGAAGGAGGGCACTCTCTTTGTCTCTCAGTTTACCCATTTAAGTGCAAGGTCTGCCATGCACTGCTAGAATTACAGAGACTGTTTCAGGCAACTCAGACACACTGACCCTAGATAATCTCTGTGCTTTGTGAGGAGAAATAAACAAAGAATCACAACCTGCCACGTGGGCAACTGCGCAAACTTCAAGCTGTGGCAAGGTATGAGAGAGAATGCTGGGTGTCCCAGCCCGTGCCACACCAGCAGGGTGCGTGTGGGGTCTGTGTGGAGGGAGTGTAGGTGTGGGCATTTTCTTGTCTCTACATGCTGCTGCACAGCTCTGCTGAACCTGTCAGTGTGCTAGTGGAAGACAGCTGATTAATAATGGAAAAGAACAAGGCAAAGTCTGGAAACCGCAGTCCTAAATTACACTGTTCAATTGCGTGTGAGCCAGACAGGAGCACAGCTCAGGAGAGAGGTGGCACAGAGAAAGGAAGGAGGACAATTAAACTCCAGGTAGAGGACACCCGAGATGTAAAGCCAGGACCTCATCTCTCCTGGAAAAGATGTTCCGAAACAATCTCCTTGGGGGCTCTCAGAGTTTTTCAGGCAGTTTTCCAGCAGCAGTTATTTGTAAACCTGGCTCATGTCCTTTGAATCCTTTACCTCATCCAAGGTTCCATCTCCCCGTAAGTTCCCTGTGGCTACACATGCCTTGCTACTCTGTGCTAGCTCAGGCTTTCAGCTCTGTCAAAATCACAGCAATTCTTCATGCATGACCTGTCTTGTTTCAGGTCTTCCAGTATGCTCTTCAGTTTTATCTTCAGTTTATTCAGTTTATGTTTCTCTCAGGGGGCTCCCACAGCAAATACAGAGGCCTTTCCTCTTCCACCACAAATACATATCACATGCAGTTGCAGATTTCAAAGGACTCATCCGATCTTCATCTGCCTCCCATCAGCAGCTTATTCTGGTGACACTGGGTGAATCTAGCAGTTAATTCCTTCTCCCCCATAGCTATATTGCTGACTGAGAACCTGCTGACAGACTGGTTTCCATTCCAGTTAGCTGTGGGACTGCAAAGCATTCTTATGGGAAAACCAAGTGCTCCAAGCATCCAAGAGTAGTGCTACCCTAAACTAGGGATAAAATTTGCTTTTCTGCTGCTCCACAACAGATGGAGTGCAAGATAAAGCACTGCTCTCTGGAGAAGATCAAACCTGTACTCAACAAGCCTTGTTTCTTCACTTTGATTGAAAACAACATCACATCTGTCCACTGTTTGCTGTTTAAGTGAAAAACAGAACTGTATCAGATTCCTGGTTGCAGAAGCCATCTCTGAATTCTCTGCAAACTCAGATCAAGGGGAATCTTTTTGTTGGTTTCAGTGGAGACCAGCCCAGACAAGCTCAGTTAAAAGAAAGGGATCACAGGATTATAGAATGGCCTGGGCTGGAAGAGACCTTAAAAATGTCTCCAAATCATCCCAAACCCCCTATAGGCAGGGACACCTTCCGCTAGATCACTTTGCTTAGAGTTCCGTCCATCCATGGGAGAGAGGAGAGGTGCTCCAGCCCTCTGATCATCTTTGTGACCCTCCTCTGGACTTGCTCCAACAGGTCCACATCCTTCTTATGTTGAGGATCCCAGAGTTGAACACAGGGCTCCAGACAGTTCTCATGAAAGCACAACAGAAGGATAGAATCACTTCACTAGATCTGCTGGCCACGCTGCTTTTATTGCAGCCCAGGACAGGGTGACTTTCTGGACTGCCAGTGCACATTGCCAAGCCATATCAAAGGTCTCATCCACCCTCAAGTCCTTCTTCTCAGGGCTGCTCTCAATCCATTTTCTGCCCAGTTTGTATTTGTGCTTGGAATTGCCCTGACCCAGGTACAGGACCTTGCACTTGGCCTTTCTGACCTTCATGGGGTTTGCACAGCCCCACCTGTCCAGCCTGTCCAGGTCTGTCTGGATTACATCCCTTCCCTCCAGCGTGTCAACTCCCTCCCTCCTTCCTTCCTTCCCTCCCTCCTTCCCTCCCTCCCTTCTCTTTATCTCTCACTTCCTCTCTAAGTCATGTCTTCTCTTCTCTCTTCCTTTTCATCCTAACCCTTTCACCAAAATCCACTGCCATGTGCTTATATAGTAGGTCAGGGACTCACTCATACCAATTTGCATGCCACCTGTGTAATTTGCTAATAAAAATTTACCAGTTTTTGTGGACTTTTGTTGTTACTTTTGACCACAAGCATTTTTGAATCGTGAATGCTCCCTTTCCCTTAAGGATGGGATGTTACAGCCCAGCTCTTTGTGTCCATCCAACCAATTCCTTCACCACCAAGTGGTCCAGCCATCAAATCCATGTCTCTCCAGTTTAGAGGATCTGNTGGAATTGCCCTGACCCAGGTACAGGACCTTGCACTTGGCCTTTCTGACCTTCATGGGGTTTGCACAGCCCCACCTGTCCAGCCTGTCCAGGTCTGTCTGGATTACATCCCTTCCCTCCAGCGTGTCAACTCCCTCCCTCCTTCCTTCCTTCCCTCCCTCCTTCCCTCCCTCCCTTCTCTTTATCTCTCACTTCCTCTCTAAGTCATGTCTTCTCTTCTCTCTTCCTTTTCATCCTAACCCTTTCACCAAAATCCACTGCCATGTGCTTATATAGTAGGTCAGGGACTCACTCATACCAATTTGCATGCCACCTGTGTAATTTGCTAATAAAAATTTACCAGTTTTTGTGGACTTTTGTTGTTACTTTTGACCACAAGCATTTTTGAATCGTGAATGCTCCCTTTCCCTTAAGGATGGGATGTTACAGCCCAGCTCTTTGTGTCCATCCAACCAATTCCTTCACCACCAAGTGGTCCAGCCATCAAATCCATGTCTCTCCAGTTTAGAGGATCTGCTCCATGATCTTGCTGGGCACCTTTGTTGGGATTCATTGCTCCTGAGTTTGGAGGTGGAGATCCTTTTATATTGAACAGCTTTTTCAGGCTCCCTTTTGCTCCAGGTCTTTATCTGATGGTATTCTACCAAGCAGATCTCTGAGGAGCCTAAAGTCTGGTCTCCTGCTATCCAGTTACAGAAGCCATCCACCACATCTCTGTGATGCTGATAAAATCCTGGCCCTGCAGCCATGCATGCATCTCTAACTCCTCTTGTTTTGTCCCTGTGCTGGGTGTGTGTGCGTAGAGGCAGATGGGAAACACTTTTTGGCTTAATCTACTATGCATGCTGACTCTGCTGAAGCAAACTGGCTATTCTGCTCACTGCTCAAGCCACTGGATTATGCTAAGTTTTCCCAGTAAAATGCCTTCTTTTCCCAATACTACATACAGGTGGTGTGAAGTACGATTTGTGGACAAATTTACTACTCTTTGGAAACAAAGACTCTGAGAAAGGACAGACCCAGGTATCACATACCGTGAATTTTTCAGAATACTCAGCAGAAAACATGTTTTCATTTTCTCTGTGTTTGCAATTATGTTTATTTTCTTCCTTGTGTGTATGCAGCATCCATATTAAAACAATGCCTTTCTGCAGTATGGGCAGCCTCAGTGAACTGGAATGAGGTCTTGAAAGCTTCAGGAATGGAGATAATTACATTACTGCTGACTAGCAAAGTCTTCCGTCTTGTAATCAGAGAAGAAATCTCCAGAGTAAGCAGAGAATATCTGACTCATGAAGAAGAGCATAGGATCAGAGGCTCCAAAATACTGATTTTAGGTACCTGGAGGGTTGACTGAAAACAGTGCACTGACTAATGACCACAGGGCCCAAGATAGGTACAGTACATCCCGTACTCCCAAGCCTGTTGGGTCCTGTGGAAAATCTCTCCCTCAGAATCCAACTTGCAGGTTCAGTTAAGAAAATGTGGGTCAATTCTGGTCTTCAAAGCAGTTAAACAGGATAAGAAAAAAGAAAAGTTACATATTCCACAGTCACAACTGCAGTTTAATTGCTCATAGGTTACAGTGAAAGTTTAGTTTTGCTCCATGATCACCAGAATGGGATCAAGCTGCAGAAGGTTCCCATGAGAACAGAGGCATTTTCCAGTAATGCAGAGCAGGTCTGCTCCTAGCCAAAGCAGGTTATGATTTCTTCTGTTTCCAAAATCTACCTTTAATTCTCTACAAGAAAAACTTCCCAGAAACCAATGGCAGGGTCCTGGAAATGGATAAATGCAGTTGTTTGTATGAGTTTAGCAGAATTTATGTTATAGCTACGTAACTGATAGCATAAATAAATCCATAGGATATATCTCTCTTTATGTGTGCACTGTGTAAGATCAGAACATGGAGTATAAGCTGCTCATCCTTCTTCCTGCCCCCTGCATTTATTTCCTTTGCCAAATGAAAACCTTTCTTTTAGTACAAGGCCGGTAAAATTATTTCCCCAGGATACTGAAGCAATTCAGATTAGACACAACTATTTCTTTTCCATAGCCTGTGTTTACTACATGTGACAGCTCATTTGTTTTGGTTCTTGTTTGGTTTAGGGTTTTTTTGGGTTTGTTTTTATTTCTGAATTAATAAATCTTATTTTGAAAGCTCTAGTCCAGTCAGTGTGTTTTTACAAGAACGTAATGCAAGTGCTCCAGAGGATAAGGAGTGGTTCACCACAGCATGAGGAGTAATATTTTTTCTTGGGGTGAAAAGCATGATGAAGATCCGGATAACAGCCAAAAGAAACACAGTTTGTACTCTCCAGGGCAATACGGAACTAATTGTTTACTCATGAGGCTTAAAAATTTATTATTATCCTGCCTTGCTAGGTTTGTTCTTGGTGGGGTTCAGCATTACATTGCCTTATTGATCACAACACTTTGGCAGACTGGAGCTTGAAGCCAGCTGAACATTCAGAGGTTGAACCCTAAATGGCTGATTCATTTAAAGTTCAGCTTTCAGTAGGTAAACTGTGTGAGCTCTCTGCATCTCATCTCTGCAAATCTCTGGGAAGCCACAAAAGGCAGATTTTTAAAAAAAAGTTTCCGACTGTGAGTTTTGTTTCTAGCATATTGCTAAAACATTTCTCTGTGCACATATCAGCTCCAGCTGTTACGGAACTTTAGGCACTCCTTGGCGTTTTTCTGTGCACTAAAGAGTGCTCATGAACATGTAGGACTGTGTTATCAGCAAAGTTGTAGGGTAACAGAGCTTATCACAGAAGGGCAAGAAGGAACTTAGAAAGGATTCTGGAAGTGGCACCCTCATACATGACTGAAAGTATGCTGCAGGTAAATTTGCGTTCCCTAGTGTACCTCAGCACTGAGGGACAGTTGCACTTAATTGTAGGCCTCTATTATACAGTATGTTTGAGGGAAGTGAAAAAGATGAATTTCTATCTTAAAAAATCAACACACCATTAACATAGTTTATTACACAAAAAAAAAATTAGAGCCAACTAACAGGCCTAGATCGAGTAGCACCCATATCATTGCTGCTGAGAATTCCAGGGCCTAACCTGAGAGGAAAAGAGTCCCTTAGACCAACATTTAAGTATGCATCTGCAATTTTTCTCAGCTTTCTGTGTGACCATATGGGAGACAATTCATTTCTTCTGGCTGAACAGAGAATTTAAATAAGATTTACCTTTCTAAGGGGGCTGCAATGAGTCTGCTCTGAAACAGTCATTGCTGAAATGATGCCACACACTGAAATATAAGAAGTTGCTTCTGTGCCATTTTCACGTTATGCTGTCCTCAGTAGCTCCCCTGAGTTAATAGGATGAATTCGACAGGACAATAAGCTGCCTCGAACTTTTCAGTAAGAATTCTTTTTTTCAGTAACCTACACCAAAGTTGTAAATGCTGACTTTGTTGACAGCACAGGATAATGTAATTCAGCAATAGTGAGAGATCAGGAAAGATTAGTTAGATGATTATCTTTAGTCCTTGCTTTGAGACTATTTAATTGTGATCATCAGTTCCTTGGGGAATCTTCTGTGTGGAATAAATCCCACCATTACACTTAGGAGCTAATTAGCACAGCCACCCTGCCAGTACATTTGTGGAGACCAAGGCATTGTCACAAATTCTGAGCCAAGACCCAGTAAAATCAAAGGTGGTTAATCAATTAGTTTCAAACCTTTGACACATTCTTCCCTCTGAAGTACAAAGAGTATTCCTCAATCCCATTAACTGGCAGCAGAGGTGAGAACTCTGACATCAAAATGCTTTAAAAATAGGAAGAAAACTTCTGACAACCAAAAGAGCAAGTAGGAAATGATGAGTGTTTATGCATATGCTGAAGCTTTGCAGAGGGACACAAAAAAATGAAGGGCAAGTCACTTCTTTTTCTCTAGCCCTTTTTGAACCGGCACACCAGCATCTTTCTTACATAATTCAAGGCAGTTTTCTTGCTTCCCAAAAGACTAGCAAAGACATGTTTGTAGTGAAATTTGGTAAGGGGAAAATATCTGGTTCATCTTAACAATCCAACAAAACAGGAGTAACAGTGTTAGGGTGAGAGACCTACTCATTCTGTATAGTGTTGCAAGGCTGGGTTGCTATGATAAACCTGGAGAACAGTTTTCACCTGTAAACAGCCATGGCATAAAAAAAAAATCTCTGACGATTGCAACAGCAAGCAACCAGCTTGGGCCAATAGCTCAAAACCCATTCCAGGTGCATGAGGTGCATGTTTCTCATTTCCTCTACATGGAATCAGCTTTGCTCATCCTTTCTCTTGGCTGGCCATGGTCAGAGAACAAATGTTTTGTATTGTCAGGGATGCGTGAGCAGGGGCAGATCCCATGGAGCTCACAGCCCACGTCAAGCTAAGAGCTGTACAGCAGAAGGGAGAGATGAACCTTACGGAGGGAAGCTTGCTGTCTCTACTGTACATTTCTCACAGGCCTGCCTTTGTTTTATGGCAACCAGACAAAGGCATTTCATCTCCTACCAGCTTCGATTCACTAAAGTAACAAAAGGAGGCCTTTTCAAAGGCTCTTCAATAATTTTAATAAATTTCAAAAATTCTTGAGGTCTTGGTTGGGGTCTCCAGTTTTTCTTGCCCTCTCCATGTATGCAGGACCTCACAGCAATTCAGGCAGGAGGGTATGGAACAGCTGAAGTGTTAACCTCTTGCTGCATGGAAGCATTCATTCTCCAGACAGTGAGTCAAGATAGGAGTAACAAGCCCATTTTGTTTCTCTCTCTTGACCTGTGTGGGTTTTTTCTGACACAGTAATGAATGGGATGCATGCAGAATGCTGGCTTTTTGTTGTGCCCATGTCAAAAAGCAGCAGCTCAAAGAACTTACTTAAGGGGTAGTTGATACCCAACCATGCTCGTCTCCCTCAAGCTAGGCAAAGGGAAGCTGGCTCTCTATTTCATTTTCATGTTGTCTGAGCACTTTGACATCATTAATAAGACTTCTAGTAGCTGGATGTATGGTATAGGAGGCAGTGGAAGAGGACAGAGAAAGACCAAATATCACACCTTGGATGACATCAAGGGGCAAGGAGCGTTGGAAGGAAACACATCAGTAACTGAGCCTGCACATAAATGGGACCATGGACATCGCCAACATGCTCAGCTGATTATGCTGTTCTGTACCCCAACCACTATTTAGTACCTTCCCATCATAAAAGATCTGTGCATGCCTAGCAAAGCCATGGACCAGTAGGAATCCTATTACTTTAGAAAATTACATTGCTTCAGGCCATTAATGAACAATTATTCTTCAAATGTAAAAAAGGAGTAATTAAAAAGAACAAGTAAGAATCCACTTGAGCAGCTTTTTTGGGATTACACGAGCTTTTTTGGATCAGCTGGTTGGGGGTTTTGGCCAAAGCCTCAGCCTATTTGGTAATGGCCATAGCTATCCAAACTGCTGCTAAAACCTGGAATCTTTTTGTGTAACATTTTTTGTTGAGAAGCTGAGAGAAAAGCCCTTTCAAATCTCAGTGTTTGCTGCCACAAGAGAAGTCATGTGTTAGTGGAAGCATGTCTTTTACTGACAGCAAAATTCTTCAAAAATTACTACCATGAAAGTACACGTAGAAGAAGCTAGCACAAACTCAGTGGCAAACCCAAGAACTCTGACACTGAGAGAAGGAGCACTGGGGCCTTTGAGATGCACCTGAAAGAAAGGGCTTTATGTGTGCAGAACAGAGAAGTCACCAACAAGCTCACCCCAGACTAGAGCCGGGGCAGAACAAATAGAAAAAGTAGAAACACTTCTCTGTGTCTGAGCTGGCTGGGCTGCAGGAGTGGAAAGAGGTGTTTCATGCCCACTGATGGACAGGTCCTGGCACCGTGACAATAGGTCAGGAAAGTATGTAACCTGTGATTAACTCTCAGATCTTGCTTAGCAGATGCTGATATGTGTGAGTTCAGGTACTTATTGTTCTTGACCTTAAGTGTTTTGAGGGTGGAAATCCACCATCTACAGGATTTTTGTCAAAGAGATTTGTAGAGTGTGGGAGGGTAGGAAGTTTGCACATTGGCAAAAAACTAGTGTGCAGATTTTTAAGTTGGGCACAAGCTTCTAATTCTGGAGTACTTTCAAGGAGAGTGGGAAAGATAGTGTGCATCTCTTTGCTGATAGAAAATCTCCCATTTATTTATATTTTCATGCATTCTCGTCATCCTTACTGGTAACAGCTTGCCTGTCACTTTCCCAATGTGGCAGGTTCCTCAGCCCCAGTTCCTGCTCTTGTTTGACTTCATTCTCACCACAGAAAGAAACTAGCCCCTCCCACTTATGTGTCAGGAGAAAAAAATCCTAAGTTTTAGATACACACAGTCCCTGATTGTCTGAAAACAAGCACAACTCACTGACATAGCATGATCATAACTGGCTCTAAAAGCACCTGCTTGCTCTCTAGACTGCTCATCAATATTCCATCTCTCACCTGCTTCCCAGTGCAGCCACTGCAAGCCTGAGGACTCTGTGTTATTATTCAGTAACGCTGTGTGAAAATATTATTTGTCTGGTTCTTCAGGCCTGTGTTTGGGAAATGACTTTTCTGGCACTCTAACTTCATCAGCCTTTATCAGAGCAAGTGTTGGCTCCCAGGAAAATAAGGTTTCTGAGAGAACCTTTTTTCATGAGAAGAAGCTCATGCTGGAGGAGAGACAGAAATACCACAGACAATGGAGAACATAGGAAGCAGAAAGATGATTTGCTTCAATGAATTTAATTAGAAGACATTAACAATATTTTTCCACTTTGCCCTGTGGCTTTTCCTGCTTTGATATCATCTGAAAAGTATATTCAAAACAAAAAGCAAAACTCCAGACACTAGAACAATTATCCTCTGAGCTTTACCTTAGAAATGCAGGTCATTTCTACAGCAGAAGAGACAAAGTCTGGGAAGATACACAGCACTGGGTTCATATGTCCAGGTGCTGATAGCAGGGGTCTTACAGGGGTGGCCTCTGTGACAAGAATTCAGGGGCTGTCCTTTGCCAGACACAGCCATCTCCAGCTCCAGAGAGAGAAATGGACTGCAAACTGGTTTAAGGCCATGGTTAAGATTAACTAAACTGATTATTTAGCACGACGTTCTCCCATTTTTGGCACTCCTCTACACAACAGCTTTGCAATGATTATATGGAAGTAACAGAAGAAGAGGCTCCTCATGAGTGAGCATTTGCTCAGTAGTTCAATAGCTACAAGTTAGGCTTCTGTTCTAAGCTGTTCTAGTCAGTGGGGAGAGGCCACCGTGCACAGCAATACACTGTGGACAGCAATACATCCCATTCTAAGGCACCTGAGACATCATGCCCTGAGGCATGCATTTCTCCCTACTGAGTACTGAGGAAGAGATGACTGCCAGCTCAGGTGGAGAGAATGAAGAGTTTGATAGCTAAAGCTTGGTAAGGCAAACTCACAGGTGAACCTGGTTATCCCTACAATGATACCAAATATTCCCAAACCTTTCACCTCACCTGAACTCAATCTCTTCCTCACTCTGATTTCTCTAGGTGCCCATTGTGAAGTCCTTTAAATTTTTTTAGAAACAGATACTTAATTACCCATTTTCATTCTGACTGATTCACTAAAACTAGGAAGCATGGAGGTTCTTCTGCCATCTCCCTCCCTCTCTCTCTCTTCCCCCACCCAACCTTGCCTCCTCTTAGGTATAATCCATTCCTTCAACAGAAATGGATGGAAACAACCATAAATTTGGGTTCAGCTAATGAAAGCTGGCAATAGCTGTGAGATAGTCTTCCTGCAATTCTCATTTCCCTACAAGACCTTTTTGTTGCATGTCACACACTTAGCTCTTTTTAAATATTGTGCCTATCACTTTGAGCAGACCAAAGATCAGTTTCACTAGCTCTGATGACTAATATGAAAGACCTTCCACAGAGTTAATAGGTTTCCAGTCAGGATGATAATAATCACTACCTGCTCAAAATGATAATTTCAGCAGGGAATGTACAGAAGGAATAGATGAGCTCTAGCAATGTTAAGGCTTGATGCCCCACCTCACTAATTATCCCTATTTCCCCCTGTAATCTGTGGACCTTTTTCAGTGATGCTGCTGAGCTGGATAATTCCTTCCAGGAAAAGGTCAAGGAATGAGCCTGGAATGTTTTTCTCTGCACATCCTCAGCCACAGTGCATTAAGAGTTGTCTCCCAGCACCTCTTCTCTTTGGGTTCTGGCCTGCCACCATTGATCTCCAACAATCTGAGGCTCTCGCAGAGTGCCTTCTTTAAGGGAGCTACTGAGTCTTAAGATTTGCATGTCTGCAGGGTATTTAAATCTCATTGGCTACGCATAGTTTTGGAGAAAATTTTCCTTTTCTGATGAGAATTAAGATTTTAAGAAACCTCCAAGAATGAGGTTTCATCAGGTGTCACTTTATGACAATCTGAAGCAATGATGCCAGTAGCTGTGTGTTGGGACAATGTGTGAAACTGAACACCATGTATGTTTCTTGGAGCAGAGAGGGGATAAGACTGACAGAGAAAGGAATCTTGGGCAGAGTGTGTGAAGGTCCAAAGCTGTCAGAGTCAAAAGCAGAAGGATAGAGCATAATGCTGTGAAAAAATATTATCCCCTTAGTATTTTTCTGGTATGTACTATCTAGAAGACTACAGTGACTTTGTCTTCAAGCCATTACATTAAATTAAAATGTTATAGCCCTATCCCAGCATCCCAAGCTCTTTCCAGTCCTGGCACTCCCATAGCAACTGTTTCCTTCACTGCAGAAGATTAAAATCATAACATAGTCTTCTGCTGGGCTCTGAGCAGAGCAGTTGTGCTGTGGTTTGAACAATGGACTGCATTCAGGTTCCTTCCTTTCTACCTTACAGTATGACATAAGAATCAGATATATTCCTTAGATTCAGGATGAATCAGGAGGAAATTTGAAGTAGAAAATATGGATTTGTGGTAGAGTGATTTCTGTGCCCACCAAAAGTGGAGGGGAGGGGAAACACAGTCACCAGTGTTAAGAGCCCAGACTTGCTCTATTCTTTATATGCAGCAGAGCTAAGTCACTGTCTGGACTTAGAAGGAAAAGAAAGGAGAATAAACCCACCACAGCTGAAAACGTGTAGCAGGAATGCAATGGCACGGGAAAACTGTAAATACTGTTACAACATGGGTCCAGTTAGACAGCCAGAAGTTGCTGCTCTGAGGCGATGACAAGAATTAGGGTAATATTAAATCATTCTGTCTCTGGTAGCAACTACTTTCAACCACCAACAGTTTAGGGACATCATGAAACCAAGCTTGCATTTGGATTGTCATTTTTAATCCTGTTATATTTCTAATTTTCAATTGTACTTTAAGACTTCAGACATGGTTGAAAACAGATGCAACCTGCACACAGAACCACTGCAACACACCTGAAACTGTGACAAGGATTTCATATGATCTGCAAAGCCTTACATCCCTCCTCCTCCGATGAGCTGCCAGGGTGACTTTCCAAATCCCACTCTTACTGGGCTTCTCTGAGAATTGGCTAAGATGGGTGCAAATGTCACACATTCTTCTGAGCTTTCATTTTGCAGCATCACCCCTCAGGTGCTCTTTCAAAAGCAGCTAGAGAGTGAACTACTGCATTAAGATTAAATTTCAGAGAGCAGGAAAGAGAGTGAGTGTTGTGGGTGGATGTGAGCACTCTTTAATCTGAAGGAGAACTTGTTCACTTAAAAGGTTATTATTCAACCAAATGTAGCACAGTTAAATACCTTGTTAATAGTTCATTTTACATATTCAAAGATATATGCATAGGGCTAACTCTACAGCCACATGGAAATCTGAGTTCTACCTTTATTCAGACTCAGCAAAGATTGAGTCCTGGAGGACATGCCTTCTAACTGGTTTCTCTCATTCAAAGCTGTAGTGCAGAGTCAGGACATATGCTTAGAGAAACACTTTTCTGCACAATCTTCCCATTCTGCGTATTTTAAATTTTTAAAGCTTTTTAAATAATCAAGTGACTCTTCAATATTTAGTGAAACCAGTGCTTTCCAGTTCCTCGTTTGTCGTCTCTGTCTCTTTTCTAGGCAAAACTGAAATGGTTTTCCAGCGTGTGCATGTCATAAATACTGGTAATTTACAATTGGTAAAAAAAAAAAGCTCAGAAACACATCAGCTCTTTGCTTTGTTTTGGAAGTGTATAATTAGAAAGAAAAAATAAAAGCTTTTGACATTTCACTAAATACATAGCAAATAAACATAAAATCTATCCTATACATTCACAACGCCGTTCTTTATAATTAAGTGTTGTCATAGTAAGACTTTACTGAGCTTACTTAATACTGGTCCTTACACACAGACACGGGTCAGAAATTAATTTCTAATTTTCCAGACGTACTTATTTCTAATTGCTATGCTTACTCTTTTCTGAGGTAACCACATCCATATCCTTTAACAATTTTCATTTTATAAATATTAAAGACATTGGGGCCATATTTTATTTATTATTTTGCGTCTTCTGATCAAAGTTTCATACAAACTTTCATTTCTTAATATACTTCTTAATATAAGATTGCATTTTCAACTGTTGTTTCAAGCTAACTTAATGCTCCAAAAAAGATCAATCCATTCCAATTAACATTAATTAAAGTCTCTCAGTGATTTCTCTGAGCAGGGGATAAGTCTTGGGACTCTCCTATTTCTTCTTCTCATCTCTATTAAGTCGAATAATTTTTACAAATACTACTCTCTTAATCTCTTCAGAGCACTTGCACAAGGCAGTGTGTCTTGCCTAGTCTGCCAAGAGCTAATGTACAGGAGTGCTTTGCCTTTCTCCACACCACATGAATAGTGTCTCAACCAGATTCCTTCTCTTCTTGCAGTATTGGAAATCAGTGGGATTGCCTACTCATGCTGAAAAGCCATACAGTTAAGCAGGCATGGTGTTCAAGGAACATGGAGTTTTTCCAGCTTTGCCACTAAACTGCTGTCTCATCCCCATGATGTCACTTCGCCATGATGTCACTTCGCCATGATGTCACTTAATTCATTTTGCCTCCATGTTCTTTGTCTTTTCTCAGCTATCCTGAGCTCCTTATGAACACTTTTTTTGACATTCTCAAACACCACCGAAGTAGTTTTGCTTTACCTTTGGCTTTAACAAAGTCCTCAGACTTCTGTTGTTTTGAAAAAAAACTTTCCATGTTTGATTTTTTTCTTCCTCAGAGCCAGCCTGCATTGATCTGTTTTAGTAAAATCAAGGCATTCCACTTACGCTGACCTTTTTACTTGCCATCAACAAGTCCTCATTTGAAGAGCTACTTCAGTGTTGAAGAAAACTGTTTACTGAGACAGGGATTTATCATCAGGCCACAGGCATTTGGTTCTTCTGTTGCTAGATGAAATCTCTTTCAAACTGATGTATTTTCTTCAAGGGTCTTCAACATCAGTGTTTTCAGCAATATTTTCTTCTCTGGCAAGGGGTTGATGGGACTTTCAGAGCTACCCACTGCATGCATTCTTTTTGCTGAACAGTGATTTTGCTTTAGGTCTCCGAAGCTCCTTTGACCAGAGTGGAGATACACTTTAGACAGTCAGTTTAAATTTGTCTAAAATTCATCCTGCACCTCCCTGTTCCTCTGGGAGAGACCAAGAATTTAGTTCAATGAGGCTGCAAGCTTCTACTCCCTTCCTTCTCCTCACTCATACCAGAAAAGGGGAAAATCTACCTGAAACCCATTCATATTTCAGGAAGGTTGGTGATACAATTCTGGTGGCATCAATGGCTTAGGGGTAGCTAAGTGAAGAGAAGTCATTAGCAAGCAGAGCCAGTCTCCTATCCTAACATCATCCAAAACATAATTAAGTGTTTCATTCTTTCCTTTATTTGCCTGAGAGAATGCAAGGCAATTTGCAACTGTAGGAAACATTTTTATCATTAAACGCCTTTTCCGCCTTTTCCTTTCTTTTTAAAATAATATATAATTTTAATGAGGTTCAACAATGGTTCTCAGTAAAGCTGCAATTTTTGAAAGAATTGGATCTGCTTTTAGTTCCATCACTGAACCACAGGCTTGATGGCCGAAATGGAATCCACAGCCATTGTTACGTCACATGATGTTTCACATGAATTTTTCATGGGACATAATTGCTCTTAATCTGTCCTGTGGAAAAGGAAAAAGATTTTCTGCTCTTTCTATACACAACTGTCTATCTCCTTAATAAAAACATTCAGCCAAGGACTAATCATCCACACGACTTAAAAGCTACCTATTTGAAAAGGATTCTGCTGGCAAAACCTTTATTCCTTTAGTGAGTATTTCAGGCTAACAATTCGGAAGATATAATACACCAAACCTAAGAATGTCCTATTATATTATGAACCGAACTTCTAACCTCATACAAGAATCAATTCTTCCAACCTCCTATTGTGAAATGCAGGCTTACTGGCTCTGTGTATTTGTATTTCTGTTCCTGATGTACCCATCCAGCTGGCCTGATATCTACTGTCTACAGTCTTAGTCATCCAAGTTTCCTCTTTTCATATCAGCACTGTTATCTAGCACCATCTTTGGCTGTGAATGACTTTTTAAAATTTTCGTCTCACGTTTGTGTCTTCCGTATCTGGAAAAAAACTTCCAGCATTATTAACAGTTGTGCAAAATTCATTTAATAACCAATTAATATTATTGGAAGTAATCTTTTTTGGGACTGTTGTGTTGGTTTTTTTTAATAAACATCTTATTGCCTTTAATTCTGCCAGTTCTATAGTTCTGCTTCTGCTCTTAATCTTCCATTACAAATTCTGGTACATTTTTATAATAATCTTGATGGTATTATTATCCCACATTTTCTTCATTCCAGTGCATTTTCTATTTTTAATACTGACTTTTTTTCCCTCCAAGACTGTCAGGATTTTTGTATAACATGGGCATGCACATGAAAAATATTTCTTCAACAGTTTCAAATTATTAGTTATGTTTTCCTAGTTAAAGAAGATGTTCTAGCTCATTTAGCCCATTATTGTTTTGAAAGTTCTAAAACCACCCACCAGAATATTTAAACTTAGCCTTGCAAACATATTCAGGCCATGATCAGTTTAATCTGAGACTAATCCACCCTTAAGTACTGAGATGGATTCCTACTTATCTGTCAAGATGAGGCCTTAAGATAGAATTTCCCTGTGACTGGCAGCTGCCCAATTGGCTTCTGGAACAAGTGGCAGAGACCTACCACCATTTGCACACACACTGAAGTTCCTTGCATGAGTTATTGACACAAGTAAAGCAAAATTCATCAAGACATAAGAGCTGAAGGACAGAGAAAATATTGATAACTCTTTTTAATGTATAGTGAATGTCTCCAATTACATAAGAAAATACTACATATAATACCAGGTTATGACATTTTATTATCAGTTGACAGTGATACTGTTTCAAGAAAGTAAAATCACCTAAAGGCTGTGTGCAAAGCAATCATGGAGAAGAAAGACTGATACCTCGTGTCAGATAAACCATAAAAAACCATCCCATGAACACACACACCAGCAAAACATGTTCAACTATCCACACAGAAAGCATTGCAAAGCTTCTTCCTTTGCACTATTTGCAATATACAAGGCAAAACAACCCTGCACTTTTTCCCAAAGAATACGCTGGTTCAGAACAAAGAATCAGAACGCAGCAGTTCTTACAGATTCAACAGACAGGAAAAAACAGCCTTCAAGTGGAAAAGACAAAAAATATTTGGATTAGCATATTGATCTATAAATTTGCCTTTAAACAAGTTAAATACTGTAGGACATTTATCTGAAGTTTCTAAATAAAATTTTAAACAAAACTGTCAGGTATTTTGAATTGTAGATAACATTTTGGATTTTCCAAGTGGAAAAGTATCCATGCATTTATTATCTTGTTTAAGCTCATAATCAGCAACCTACTGTGACTTTGAATTAATTGGCATCCTTTATTTTTTTTTCCTGCTCTGGGGGTGGTGTGCAATCCAAATTTGATAAGGGTCATAGACTCAAAAGAAGTTTGTACCTGTTCTTGTTACACTCTGTGATAGTCTCCTCAGTGGGATGTCTTCTTAAATGAATGGTGTAGCACAAGGGATAGGAAGCATGACAGATTCAAGTTCTGCTGTCATTATCAGGATAGCACTCTATAGCAGAATGATTAACAACATTTCTCTATCATGGTATGTTTCTCTTAGCTGCGGTATCATCTTCCTAAAATGTTCTGCCTCCCAGCTCAAGGCAACCAGATGACTAAAGGATCCAGAGAAGGACCTGCAGCATCACAAAACAGTTGTCCAAGTAGGATGGAAGAAATCACCAATCTGTAGCCCAAGCCCTGTCATGTACCTAGACCACACCACACCACACCCCCTCTCTGCCTCTGCTTTTCCTGTCACTTTTCCCAGATCTCTAGTAGTGCCTACTAGACAGGAGGAACCTTGACAAGAAGCATACGCTGCCCTTCCCCTGCAGGATTTTGGAGACCACATCAACCATCTTATATCTTTTTCTCAGACAAGAGATGGAAACAGGAGCCAGTCTGAGATCACAGAATCATACAGTCATCATTAACGTTGGAAAAGACCTCCCACACCAACAGTCCAACCATCTACCTAGCACCATGGCCTTCACCTCCAAACCATATCCCCAGGTGCCACATCCACACATCTGTTTAACACTTACAGGGATCCTCTTCTCCAGGCTACGCTGGAGGTGAATGTTTCACAAATGTTACTTCACCTTTCACCCTGTCACAGCCACCTGAGGCTGCCTACTGTGGTGGAATTTACTGCAATTCTCAGATTATAAAGCCACTGAAATTCCTGAATTTTCACAAGCACTACCCATAACTACAAGTTAGGTTCTTGCCTTTAAGTTTCTACTTTTGTAAACCATCAGAAGTTTTAGCCACTCTGATTAGGACCATATTGCACACAAGACTGGAGGTCTTTAAAGGAGCTGAGCTGCATTAAATAGCATAATTGCTAGATTTAGGTCCATAGATTACCCTTTTAATTAGATTTGTGATAACAGTTTTGTGTTCTATTATCAAAACCATGATAAAACAGTCCAACGTAGGCTTTTGTTAGTTCTGCACCAACTTATAAATTAGTCTATTTCACAGGCATCGTGTCATGCAGCTTCCAGTTTGATTTTTCATTCATACTGTGATGTTGTTCACTGTGCCCTTGAGAACAGTAAAGCCAGGGAAACCTGGCATCTCCTAGCGAGACCCAGGTGCTTTAATAACTATTACTGCACTTAGCCAACACTTCAGAGCTTTCAGGTTTGATTTTAATTAGAGGAGCTGTGACATTTTTAGTATCTTTTAAGCAACTTCCTTACTTCACAATCACGATGCTCTGATTACAGAAGGCTCGGCAAACAGGCGCTGTGAAATGCTGTTGTAACCTAACTGCGGTAGGAAGAGCCATACTTTTGTCCTACTGGGCTTTTACCAAACTCCTTCAAAGCTGTACTTACCTAGAGTTAAGCTTTGAACTTTTTATTTTGGATTTCTTTGTCAGAACTGTGTACAAAGTTATATGGGCACAACAGCACAAAGCTTACCACATTGCTTCTGAGTCATCACTGAGCAAATGTCAAGAAATTCTCCTTAAAAAAGTGGAGTTACATTTTTTGTTAAAAGCTTGCAGGCTGTGTGAACGAAGTAACAGAATGGAGTTCATGCTGTTTGGTGCTATCAGGACAGACAAAGCACCTGCAGTGGCTTCTCTGCATCTCAAATACCCACACCCTCTGTAAATCAATAGCTGGTTCCTCAACTCCATATCAGATTTGGGAGGAATTGAAGAATTTTTACATCTGGATTTTGAACCAAAAATTCAAATTTATTTCTAAACTACTTTCCACAACTAGAGGTAAACAGTCCATGACAGCCAAATAAATAGCTTCACTAAACTTAAGGTATACCTTTTTTGTTTCTGGACATCCTTACTAAAAGCAGATGACAAATCAAGGGCAGTCTTTCATAGAGCTACTGTGGTTATGCCAGTGCTCTTACATATACTGTTCTGTGGTGAAGACACTTGCCAAGATACATGTTGTAGAATTAAACAAGGAAGAGCTTAAGACTATCATCTCCAACCAGGATTTCAAATACTGGTTTTGTCTGCCTCAGTAACATGTATAAATAATAAAGGAAAAACACAAGGGGTGCCCAAAGCACCAGGACTGGAACACAAGTTGTCTCAAAACTGCCCAAAATGATGACACTTCTTAAAAAACATGTAACTGAGTTAAAAACCTTTCACTGAAGAAGTTTTATAAAAGGTATGGTTTCATAATTGTCTCAAACAGATTTAATTAATTTTAGTGGGTTCAAATTCCATGTTACTGTCATATATTTGCTCTTGTCACCTGTTACGTGGTACCTCTAACATACACGCATTCCTGTATGGATCATTAAACTGAAAAAAAGAGACAAAGATTTTAGACAGGTCAGTTCCCAGTTACATCACAGCGTGGGAGTGCAGAATCTAAGGCCTGCCTTCTGTCCCTGTCCTGATGCCTCTGCAAGCACTCCCAGTATTCAAAAGTCCCAGGTTTGCCCTTGAGAAATAGCTGTATTTTGCAGAGAGAAGATGGCTGTTGGAAACCCAGAACCGTTCAGTAGAAGGAAAGGAACACAATCTTGTTTGTTTCAAAATCTGATTTTGCATTTGTGAGGCAAGAAGAGATAAGAACCAATCATTTTATTTGAACCTCACAAGTGAATGGCCAGAAGGCAGACGAGAAAAATCAATACAAATGTTGGTCTGTTGAGTTTTCTCATAATCTGTGATTTCTTTTGCCCTATCACTGTGATGGCTTCTGCCAGCCAAATTCACTCACAGATTCTTGTAGAAAACATTGCTGATCAGACCTGTGACTCCAGTTTCTGGAAGGGCCCAGAGGATACAAAATGCCTTTTACACAGGCTCCAGTGTGACATGTCAGAATGAGAGGCAGATTATGAGTAGCATGACAGGCCTTTCTCCTTGACACTCACTGAGCCTGTCAAACAAGGTCGAGTGCTAAATCTCTGAGAAAATTGAAGCTTAAACAAGGGACTGCACACACCTGTCAAGGGGAAGAGCCTTCAGAGTAGTCCTGAACCAGTTAGGTTCCTGTTCCTTCCCTCACAGATCAGATGCCCTGCAGGAACAGGGATATCCTTATCTCTGGGCATAGCTTGCCAGCTTCTTATTTGACATTCTCCCACTACCTTCAAAGGGAAGCCCTGAAGGGAAGCCCTTGCCTCTCTCCACCTCCAAATCTACACCTAAAGCATATGGCACCACAAAATCTGTCTAAAACCATTTGCCAGACACCCAGTCTGAATGACAGAAGAGTGGACATTCCTCCAGGAGGGGACCGGTGCTTTTCCATTTGTTTCTGTTTGCAGATCACCCTTCCCTAGCAAACATCTTGGGGGAGGAAAGGACCCTTTCACCATGCACTGAAATTTAACAGCACATTGCTTTACTTTGCAAAAACCTGTAAAAATTATAACATATATTTTTACACTAACCCCACACTTAAAGCCATTGTTTTGGGATGGGATGATCACTTTTCAAACACCTGTAGAGATGTACAGGCTTCTCACTGTCCAAGTCACACTCCTCTAGTAAGAGCTTAACACAAAGTCCCCCTTGCAGCTCTCAGCTCAATCTGTGGTCTTCAATTCCTCCTCTGGAATTCGTCTTCTTTCTTAAGGCAAGGAAGAAAGGCAAATTAAGAGCAATAGCACATACCAAGACTGAGACACTGTTTCAGGACCACGTACAGGTTATTGCCTTTTTTATTGAAAGTTGGGACAAAAGCCAATTCTCTGTAATACAAAGGACAGATTTGAAAAGGCTGGAAGACAAGATGGCACATGGAGAAGAGGCAGTGGTGATGTACCCCCTAATTTACAAAGCACCATCAAACTTTCAGGAGTTAACTAAAATGTTTTTGTTAAGCAGCATCAGACTGACAGGGCCCTCTGTGAAGTCAAGGAACTGGTCTCTCAGATTTCCAGAAGGCTCTATGTCATGTCCAAGGCCTTGTGGAGATTCAAGCATGCCGCAAAAATATCTTTCTCTATTTGTTCTTTTTAACTTTCCATTCATCTCTCATATCAGAGCTGACCAGAAGCAAAAACACTGCAGAGAAGATTTGTATCAGCAATGAGGTGTGGATGGAGACTGTCTCAGAAGACTTGGTCTCCTAAAACTTGCAGCCGCACTTCTGGATGAAAAGTCAGCTAAATTTAAGCCAAAATTTGAATTCCCAACTTGAGCTAAACCCCCATGTCATTGGAAAATAACTCAAAGTGGACAGGGGCAGAAATGTCTTCCTTGTCATTCAACCAGAGATTGTCTGCAGAAATTGGAGGTGCTGCCCTTACTTCATTGAAGGCAGCTTACTAGATCCTTCCCTTCTGTACAAACCTAATCATCCCTGCAAATTACAGTGCACAGAAAACTGTGATTACAACACCCGAAGGTAGGAAGCGAGAATTTTCTAGCCAGATATGCAGCTGTGTCAAGCACACAGACATGCTGAAGCTGATCCTCTGCTTCTCTGCATCACTGTTTTTCCATTTTTGTCTTTGCAGGCCAGGTTTATACTTTAAATTTGTAGGTTCTGTCTATAGCATCTTAGTCACTCATTAAACAAGAAAGAAATGCTTTCAGCACCATCCGCAAGTCAGCATCCAGGGATTCATCAGAAACCTCAGAATATGAGTGAACAGTTGAGGGACTCTCAAGAAAGATACACTGAGATGCCTCTAGCCCCAAAACAACTTGGCAGCAGCTGGAATAAACTTTTGATCAGGCATGCAATTCCTGACTAAAAAACACCTAGAAACCCCACTGTGCTTTCTGTATTATCCAAGGGGCAGTTCATCAGCTGCTTTCCTCACATCAGGCCTTGGACTATTTCTGTCTCTGGCTGAAGAATCCTCCCTCTAATTTACAGTCAGCCTGTTAAACAAGGAGACAGAATTTACATCCCTACAACAGAGCATGACAGAAATAATCCAGCAGCTGTAAAATTAATAGTGAGATACTACAGAAATACATGGTGCCAGTTTTAAAAGTAAACTCAGCCCTGTTATGATCCTAAATTTCTAAGGGGCTGCTGGGAGATCTGGCTTGGGACCAAGAGCATAAAAGCACTGTACATACTCCACAGTACTTGGTTTAGGCTAAGACCATGTCATCAGTTTCAGGAAATGATGGGAAAATTGAATGTGATGGCCTGGAGCTGAAAGGCTGCATTCTTCCTCCCTCTATCCTAACCAAGGAAAAGAAATTCCTCCATGTAGCCTTCCCCTCAAATGAATAATCTGAGTCTGTGCTTCCCAAAAGGAGCAGATGTAGAGACAGGATTCAAGGGTGTACTGAAAGGGAAAGGAGAGAACCCTAAAAACCAAAGGCAATGGAAATTACGAAAGAGCAAATGTTTCCCCAAAATTCCCTGCTTCTCTCCCAGCAGCAACCAGTTGGTCTTCCCCAAACTCTCACATGGTCAAAGGAAGGCAGCAGCCTTTCCACTGCATCAGCAAGAGGGTTGTCCTGGCCTGGAGCCCCAGAGAAGGCACTTTGCCCTGGAATCGAGTAAGGTTACGCTGGGTCTATTCACCACTGTCTCAATATTGGCCAGTGAGGAAGAGAGCCCTTGAGACCCTCAGGGAGGCCATATGAATTGCCAGTCACTATGAATGGGGCATGCAAACTGTCCTTTCCTTTCCCAGCTTAACCATAAGCAACAAGCATCTGTGGGGAATGAAGACAGGAAGCAGGCAAGCTGCACTACCATGACAGGCAAAGCATGGCTCAAACTTTATCACCCTATCCTATGCGTGAACTCAGACCTGGCCTTGGATGAGCCCTTCTTCTGTCAGGCATGGGCTGACTAATACTCTCTGACAGTCTTAAATCCCAGGCTGATGAAACTGAAAACACTGCCAGTAGAGATGCAGAACTTCATGGTGATGCCAGGACAAAGTCACATCTTGCTCTAAGGAAGCACCAGCATTTCAAACACTGAGCCTGGCTCTGATGACTTTCATCAGAAAAGAATGATGCATCCATTAGTTGAGCCATTGAAGGTGCCAGGCTGCATTCTCAAGGAGGCATAACTCCACTGGTCTCATTAATTCCTGGTGAGTTATCTGATCATTCAGGACTCAGATAACAAACTGCCAAAAGAAGAGACATAATGTGGCTATTGCCTGATTTGAAGCAGTAATGGGAACTCTTTGGCTGCAGCAAAAATGGAACAGACCTTTTAATCTTGTTTGTGACCTTCACAGTCCTTGAATTAGCTTGTCATAAAAAAGAATCAACAACTGCACAACACTTCCCCTCGCACCAGATTTGAAGGCTGTAGGAAAAAGAAAGTTACATGAAAAAAATGGTGCAGCTGTACTTATTAGAGGCAGTGGTACTGCTCAAATTACTCTCTTGTAATTGTCTGCATTTCGAGGCTGACACGAGTAGTCAGATCCAGAAGGATTCAAAGGACAGAGCTGTGTACTTTTAAAGATAAGATGAACTGAAAGATTTGAAGTGGTTATGTCGGAAAAAACTCAAAACTCCTCCAGCCACTTAGTCAAATTTTATACCATCCTGACTAAGTTTTTTCTCCTTCAAGGAAACAGTATTTTATTCCTCAAAGCAGCAGAGCACCAAATAAGGTCCTCTGCTTTTTGGTGTTTTCCCTTTCTGGGTTTTAACCAAGAAAAGGTTCCATGTAGTCTTAGCTCTACTGGCTAAAGGAAGTGCAAGTGGACAGAGGTGGTGATGGCAACTAATTCTAGAGACCAGTGGTCTCTAGAACATGGGAACATGGGTCACGTGGGTCATGGGTCAACGGGAACATGGGTCATACAGACTCTGGGATGGCCTTAATTTTTAAGTTCTTCTGTCTTCCCTCTGTGGAGATGTCCATGTTTTCAGGAGGAGAGGAAACCCCTTTTACACAAGGGTTAGACTATATCCCTAGGCCTTCAGCACAGAAATGTGATTCCCTACTCAACCACTGCATGGTTTTGGGCAAACTGCCCAATTTCTCCATCTGTAAATGTCACACAATAATGCTAAGTAAAAATTAATAATAATCACATTATTAATTAAATTAATAGTTACTATTTAATACAGTCTGTATTGTATTGTACATTATATAATCTAAATAATTTGCATACATAGAATATAAATAATTAAACAAATTAATAATAATTTAATTATTAGGTTTTTGAGATCTCTTGGGAAAAAGCCCTTTCTCTGTGCCACTGGGTCTTACTGGTTGATGTGAATAAGATTCAGCCATATTTACAATCACAAAGAGGCATCAAAAAGTCAGAAACAGAGCTAAATGGTATTTCAGAGGTGAATGCAGAGTTGCACTGGTACTGGAAAAGAACTCGCAAATGACCATTTGTTGAGGTACAGATTTTGTGTCTTTCCAAGCACCTGAGCCAAATGCTTGGAGTTTCAATGAATCACACCCAGGAAGGTTTGAGACACCTTTTAGATACCCTTCCTAGTTAAATCACAGCATAATAATAATAACTGAATAATAACTGAATGTCATATGTTTGGGTTTATTTCAAACCCAGTCCTGAGTGTTTGAACCTCTCGGTACCATGTCAGCAGTGTGCACCGGTTTTGTCAAACCATAAGACAAAAGTTGTTTAAGCGAGGATTTCATCTGAATCACTGTACAGGACACCCTAGTCAGTGAGTAACAATAAAATAGGCTGCATTTCAAGAGACATTTCAGTAACTTCAGACGCATCACCCAGTGGGATTTCGTTAGTAAGTATCCAAAGTGACATCTACTGGTGTAGATTTGGACTAGCGCAAAACACAGAAATCAAGTTAGAGCAAGGCAGAGCTGCACAAAGAAGCAGACTAATGAGCCCCAAATGTGCTACTGGGGTAGTCAGCACCTGCGGGATTCTGCTGAATAACTGAACCTCTAACTATTACAGAAGCAGATGAAAACGAGGCCAGATTTCTTCTGAGTTCCAATGGTTTGCTAAAGGTGCCTTCCCACTACGAATTTTAGAAAATGGCCTACAGCTACAGCACAGGAAGGAATGCACGCAGTTTTTCCCATAAGGGAAGTTCTGTTAGTTTAATGCCAAGAGATAAGGCCTGGCACAGACATTATCATTCAGACCACCTATGGAATTCTGTAGATCTGTATGGTTGGATTCACTAAGACCAAGAAATGGTGTATATCCTGGGACTTCTAAGGCAATATACAGATGAAACTTCTCAGTTTAGGTAGGAACAGATTCTCTAAAAACATTCAGAAAATGACTGATATTGTGTGTTCAATAATGGAGGTCCTTGGAGGTCCTTGGCAGGAACATCAATCCCTGTTCTGTGCTGAAAAGCGCATCTGAAAGGCACCACTTCTCTCTCAATTTGTAAAAGAGACTGCTAAACTTGGGCATATCCAGATAACTTTATTAATTTTTCAATTTGTGGCTGTATTTCCTCTTACTGGAGTAGGCCAGTTTGTTCACCCTTTCACAAAATAACAGTCACCGCCTTACTGACAAAGGGATGCCTTCGGAGATACAAACCAGAAAATTAAACTTTGTCTGGAATTTCCAAAGGTTGAAAATGCTAGAGACATGGGTGATTTAGTAAAATTGCAAAGGGCAGCATTTTGGAAACAAGTTTGATGCTAAAAATCTGTGTGCAAGGTTTTGGAAAAAACTGGTAACAGAAACTCCAGAATCTGACTGAGAGGCAATGTAGGCCAGTCAGGACATCCTTGCATACAACTGGTTGGGGGTAAAAGTTCTGGCAGGTCAGAAGTCCTGTCCAGGTCAAATCACGGTATCCCCTTGGAAGCCTCTGAATACCAATATGAAATTATCTGCAGGGTTATCAATGCTCTTGAATCACAATGCAAATGTGTTTCTTTTCCAAATCTGCCTGGACTTTCTACAGCCTGTCCTCAATAACCAAAGTATCAAATGTGGGCAGAACACCAAACGATGTTGCCCTTGCAATGTTCTTCTTCCAGAAAGGCCTGTGATTTAAATGCTGCAAAGAGTGCAATTGTTACAAGTTTTCACCACTGCTGCTGTTACGGCTGTTCCCACTCATCCCACTCATCCATTTCACTTCACGGACGGCACAATGTAATCCCTGTCTTGCAAAGAATCACACTGGGAGTGTCATAGCCAAGTCTTTTGCTTTCTCATAGCCAGAGGACCTGTCACCCAGTTTTAAACACTTCTGTCTATTCCACAAAGAGAATCTGCACTGAACTAAATTAGGCAGGATATTTTTATTTTGTTTTATATCCTAAATTATAAAAATCCACTATAGAAGAAGAAGAGCCCAGTTAATGATAGCTCTCCATCTGCACAATACATATAGATCTCTGAAAATCTATCTTAAGGCCCCAATACTGAATGCTAGACTTATCTTCATTAGATCACAAGGGATGGATAAAAATTTACATCATGGGTTTAATATCAATGACTTAAAAGGGACGAGATCAGACAGAATCTTCATGTTCATCATAATATTTGTATCTTTTGAATTACAGAACATGATTCATTGCTGAGGAAAATATTTTCTTTGAGATCTTTTGTATCTTGGCATGCAAATAATACAATTTCTACACTTTCTGAGTTGCCAATAGTCTCCAATGATAAATGTACTATATATTTCTTCCTCACAAGGCAAAACTGAACAATCAAAATTACATTTTCAGGCAGTGAAATTTCAGTCTCTTGTACAGGGATTTTTAAAGCCCTTGGCAATATCTGCATCTGAAGTTATACACGAACGAAACACCGCATAACACTGAAGAGTTTAGCTAACAGTGTGAAGCTATTTTATATCAACAAAGTTTTATCAAATTTAAGTTTGCACTCCTGAGCTGGGAGTTTAGTTTCAAATCTCTGATATTATGAAGAACAGACCCAATTCACATTCTGCTATTCTTCCAGCCCTAAAACAGGATTTTAGCAGCCCTGCATCAGTTACATAAGGAAATATGCTAATGAAATATTAAAATTAAATAATTCTATGATGTTGCATCTTGAGTATCTGATATAAAAATCTAGGACTGCAGCTATAAATCCTGATTGCCTTTTTGTCTGAGAGATTTAGTGCTAAAAGTAAGTTCAACAATCAGATTAAAAAAAAAAAAGAAAAGAGAAAAAAAAAGGGTTCATTAAGAGAACACTTTCCCACTGGAAAAACTAAAGACACTAACTTAGGACTGTTCCTGTTGCCAGCAACCCCAGTGTTCCTACATTCCTAAAAAAAAAATTCATTCCAGTATCATCTACCTTGAGTCATAGAAGACCAGAAAATTACATGTCTTAAATATCCAGAAGGAACTGAATAGTTTTCATGGTTTTCTTGGGACACAGAGTCCTGTGTCCAGCTCTGGGTCCTTTTCAGGACATGGACCTGCTGAAGCGAGTCCAGAAGAGAGTCACAAAGAGGAGAAACAAGGGCTAAGGAACCTCTCCTATGGAGACAGGCTGGGATGGTTGGGGTTCCTCAGCCTGGAGAAAAGAGTGCCTCAGGGACACTTAGAGAATCCTTCCAGTACTGAAAGGGGGCTACAAGAAGGCTGGAAAGGGACATATACAAGGCCCTGGAATGACAGGACAAGGGGGAAGAGCTTTAAAGGGAAAGAGGACAGGTTTACATTAGAGAACAGGTAGAAATTCTGTACTGTGTGGGTGGTGAGGCACTGGCACAGGTTGCCCAGAGAAGCTGTGGATACCCCATTCCCTGGCTGTGTTCAGTGTCAGTTTAGACGGGGCTTTGAGCAACCTGGTCTAGAGGGAGGTATCCCTGCCCATGAGAGTGGGGGGTTGGAACTTTATGGTCTTTAAGGTGCCTTCCAACCCAAACTCTTCCATGATTCTTTGGCCAAATCCAAATACTGCAGAGAATCTTATTGCCTAATCACCGTGAGCATTAAATGGCCCAGTAAGAAATACGGGAAGAATTAGTGGCACATACCCAGAGACAGAAGGGACTCAAAACAGAGCAAGGACTGCACATTCTCATGCTGTGTGATATGCTGCCTGCAGGAACAAACCTCAAACCCAGATTTTGCCATTACTTTATTGCCTGCAAAGACACAAGCAGTCCTGAGCATTTCTTGCCATTGAGGCTCACTGATGCAACAAGTTGCTAACACTCATCTGCCACCAAAGCTTTAATCACATAATGACCCTTCTGCAATCATACCTTGCAAATAGAAAAAACTAAAAGAACTCTGTCCCCCACCCTGATAAATATCAGAAGAAACCATGCTTGAGATGAACTCAGCTATGTTAGTGGAAGTATAATAATAGTAGCAAGAGAGAATTAAATCCTCAGATGAGGAAATTCATTATATTGCCATCCAAATTTTGATATTGCATAGTAAATGAGCTTGAAAACATACATTGTAAGACACGTCAGAGATGAAATACTGAACATCTGTTTATTAAGAAAACAACTTTTGTCCTATGCAGTGGGAGAGTTGAGGTTCCTGGAAGTATAAACAAACGATCATGCACTGTCACAATCTTTACATAGCACCCAAGGAAAATTACAATGTAGAGACAACCTTAAATCTTCCAGATTAGAATTTTCCATTTGACGCTTTTCTGTACTTTACATGCAGATTTCATGCTCCATTTGAAGGGCAGAAATCCTTATTAATATAACTAAACTTCTGCTTTACTGGACATAAACCATGTGTTATGTAGGACATGAATCCTTAATAGTGTAAGCACAGGAATCCTTATTAATGTAACTGATTTTCTGCTTTATAGCACATAATCCGTGTGCTATAAACCATGTGCTATATAGCATACGACCAGCATGTGAGGCTGCTTAAAGGTAAGCTGGGTCAGAGACACTTTCCACTTTCACTCAGACAACTGAGTATGTAAAATCTACTGAAGCAGTTCATGCTCACCTCAAGCATGGACTAAATTCAAACCTAAATTTTGTCTTGAAGTCAAGCCATTTGGACCATGTTTTCACCCTTTTTGGTTTAAACCCACTATTGTGAGGATATCCCTGAGCTTCTGCTACTTTTCAACAGGTGTTCAGCCACATTGACTGCCTGAAACATGTGTGAGATTTTCAGGAAGCCAAACTACGGACATTGTCTCACTAAGACAGGTAGAATGTTAATTACTGAGCATGGACTAGGGGTTTCTCAGGACTGGGCTCTACCACAGTGGTAGAAATAATTAATTATGTAAATAACTAATTATGGATGACTACACAAAGAAAGTAATTTGCTGTCACTGCTGAGGTGTGCACATACACAAACAATTTGTTTATAGAAGGCAGTATTCCACCCAAGAGCACTGGAAACAAGATAGCTCCTGCAGCATGGCAAGCTGATAGTACTTGCTATTAGTAAGGTAACAGGGATATTAGTTATCCACAGCCTCACCTGCCAGACAAAGGGACACTGGAGCCTCTCAGTAGTCTTGCCTTTGTTGGTCACATGTGGCAACTCTCCCCAGGGACAGCTGTGTTAGGGCCCAGAAGATCTGTGAGGCATTAGTGTCAAGACCAAAACCAGACCAGACCAGTATGCAAGCTGCGTGCACACCTCCTGAGGTAGGAGGCAGCTGGAGCATACCCCAGGTATGCTCCTTATATTCTTTCAATCCATTTTCACTGCCAGATGCTGGACTTTAATACTGGGTGGAAGCTCAGACAACTGGTGGTCCAGTTATTTCAAAATGTCATGTTCATATGTTACTACTAAAAATTCATTTCCAAATGAAAATGTGGCATCTTTTGATTGGAAAGAAAACCCACCTCATCTCTGTGTAATTCATACTATCCTCTCCCTCAGTGATTTCTGCACCCAGCTGCCATGCTGGGCTGAGGGCATACAAGTCTCAATTTAACAGACTGGATTTAAAAGTTAACACAGGCTGGAATGGATTTGTGGTATCTGTCATCATTCCTTTTAAGCCCTGCCATAGTTTCCACATTTCCTGAAGCCCTAAACAAGACACACTTGTTGGAAAGCCAAGGCAAATAGTCAAAAACAACAAACATGATGAGTCCATCCTTTCTGTCAGCCTCACCTAGATCCATATGAACTCTCTGGTAAAGCTGTGATTCCCTGGCTTGCTTCCCTAACATCCTGCAGCTGCACTAGGGAACAACTGTGACTGTGGGTTCATAACCTAGGACACACACTTTCAAACTTTTATTCTGCATAAATAATCTGTTCCTATTCCATCACTCGAACTAATTGCTCATTTTTCACTCTCTTATTTGAGAAATGAGCAAATATTATCATGGAGCTTTCTGAAACTTAAAATGTCTTCCATTTTATTCATATCTGCTAACAATAACTTGTGTTTGTATACAGACCAGAGAGAACATCTGTTTCAGTTTTCTTCTCTTCTGCATTTTTGCTTTTACTGGAGTTAGAGAAGAAATGAAGGTAACTTGTAAATAACCTAGTAATGAATTAAATAATCCAGCTCTTTTTAATTCTTTCA
>VZRQ01009262.1:229694-244611 GCA_013397975.1 Machaerirhynchus nigripectus | reverse complement strand
AAGGGAAGGGAAGGGAAGGGAAGGGAAGGGAAGGGAAATACAACTACTTTCTATGGCTTTATACATCTTTTCTGACTCTGCAGAAAACACCTTCATCTTTAAAATGCATGCTACCTGGAATTATTACCACGAAAAAGAAAACCAGGAAAATGAACACACAAAAATGAACACACCACAGGAAAATGAACTCACAATCCAGATGCCCTGGATTGTGAGCCTTGCCCCAAAGCAGGACTTCCTGATGCTAATCTCAAAGGTTCTCCACCACACCATCAAAAAGCTGAAGTCCAGAGACTTGACTGAGGTCAAATAATGTTCCTCCAAGTGTTCTTGTTCTCCTTTTCTGTGGACCCAACTTCTTGCCATATTGCTCAAGGATTCAGTGCATTTCTAAAGGACTTTCACACTCAGTGCTCAGCCAGCTCAGCAAAATCCAGATAGCTGCCAGTAGCACAGAGAAATCCCACTTGACTGTAGCTCAGGCTGTATGCATCCTACTCACAAATGAGATCACCTTGGAATTATAACAGAAGACATCTCAGACTTTTCAAATGCTTTTACAGCAGTTTGCCCAACAGAAGGAAAAAGGCAACCCCCATCTACATCTGGGAACAATTCAGTGGTCCAGAAGAGACAGTCACCAGTGAAAACAGGGCATTAGCTCATTTGCCTGCAACTCAGAAATTTACTACTCTTTTTTTTCCCCTCATGACCTATGTAATTTCTTAGAAACAGTTCTACCTCTGAACGTACATTAAAATATTATGCACACATTGATATATTATATATTAATATATTAGACTGTCTAGATATATATTCATTAAATACATTGTTGCTGGGGTTGTTCAGCCTAGAGAAGAGAAGGCTCCAGGGAGATTTCGTTGTAAATTTCCATACCTTAATGGGGCTTATAAAAGGGAGGGAGAGGAACTTTTTATACAAGCATGTAGTGACAGGACAAGGGCAATGTTTTTAAACTGAACTGAAAGAGGATGAGTTTACATTAGATATTAGGAAGAAACTCTTTTCTCAGATGTGGTGAAGCCCTGTAACAGGTTGCCCAGAGAAGCTGTGAATGATCCACCCCTGGAAGTGTTAAAGGCCAGGCTGGATGGGGATCTGAGCAGCCTACTAGCCTACCAGGTTTAGAAGAAGGTGTCCTTGTCCATGGCAGAGAGGTTGGAACTAGATGATCTTTAAGGTCCCTTCCAACCCAAACCATGTGACAATTCTATGATTCTTTGATTATAAAACAACAATTTTTGACCAGGTAGAGGTTGTGCATCTCTCGTCAACCAGGACCCTTTTAAATGATCAATGACCTTTCTCTGGCAGTGTCACAGGTAGACAATTCCCTCTAAGTCCTTTCTTTTCTTAGAAGCATAATCACAAATTTCTTTATTTGCAGAACTGTTCTCACTAACACTTTGCAAGATGCACTTTGCCACGAGAGAAATTCACCCTTATTCATGCTTCCATCCTGAATCAGAAGGATTGGGTCAGAAGTTTGGCCCAGTGCAGATATAGTTTTTTTTATGTCTGTTCCAAGACATGTTCTTAGAGCACAGAGATAGGAACTGCACAGGGAACACTTCTTATACTGAGCAAGACTTTATAATTTTATTTACAGGTATTTTCTTTGGCATGTGATGTAAGCCACCAGACAGGCCTTCATCATTAGAAACCCCTTGTCCAAACAATGTCCACATTTCTTTCCAAGATATCTGAACACCAGGACATCTTATTAAAAATCTAAGTTATTCTGAAGGGACAGTTTTGACCAGGCTTTGAGAGTGAGGCATCAAAACTGCCTTCTGCCTCCTCACATCAATCCCTAGTATTTAATGTGTGAAAACTCTCTTTCTTTCATATGAATCCCATGTGAGTGGTGGAAGCCTAAATATGAAAAGTAGACTAGATTTGTGCCATATCACTGGTCAACACAACAAATACAAAGAAACAGATTTGGAATCAATACAGAAGCTAGTTGCACTGAATCTCTCAGAAACTCACTGAATTCTGACTCTTCTCACAAACTACAAATGCAAGCTTAGAAAGCATCCTCAAAGGGATAAGAAAACCTCTAACACTTAAAGTGAGTGTTTAACAGATGATGAAAAAAATAGATGGATTTCTCCCCTCACTTTCACTCTCTATTTCAACTTTGCAGGGCTTTGCTGTGTGGGAGGTGTGTTTAAACAGGGACAGGGCTTGAGGAAGAGTGCACAAACTTAGAAAGTTCAGTGTGGCAGAGTAGTTACCTGGGTCTATGCAGGTGCCTAGGAAACTAGTCACAAATCAGCTGAAAACAAGTGTTCTTCACTGGGCATTACCAGTTGACCAGTGTGTGTTGAAAGCCAGATACCTACCTTGTCTCGAATCCCTTGTCTCATGACTTCTCTTTCAGCCTCCATCTTGGCATATTTGGCTTTCCTCTCTTCCTCTTGTTGCCGAAGGGCTTCCTGTCGTTCTTCTTCTTTCTTAGCAGCATCTGGGTCTTTCTCCTCATCCCCACCCAGCATCTTTCCCATGTCTTTGGTAGCCCCTAGAGAAAGCACAAGAGAAAATCAGCCCTGTAGGAATGTGGTGAAAACCCTCAGGATGACAGCTCTTGCCTTCCCCACGCTCAGGGCCATCTGCCATCCCCTCTGCACCTGGAAAGGCTTCTCATTTCACTGAGGAGGCAGCACACTCTCCCCCAAGGCAGGAGGTGGACAAAGCACTCAAGTGGATCAGGTAAGTCACCTGACACTGATGGGACAAGCACAGCAGCACAAGGAAGAGACTACATCTCTAGGTTTGCATGATGGCAGCACAGTTTGTTTGCAGTCCTGAAAAGGATAAGCTGCCATCCACACCATTTTTCACTTTATCATCTCAGCCAAGTGACTGAAGATTGATTTTGAAAGGTCATTAATGTAATAGGCAGGTAATACATCCAGAACAAAATTACACCAGGGCTGGGAAAGGAATTTGAAATCCTGATTGCAGGGATGAGTAATCACAGTCTTAATTGTTGTCAGAAATTACACATCCCATGACAGGTAGGACCACACGGCATTAGCGAACAGTTGGAGTTGATGAATTCCAGGCTCCTACTGTGGAACAGAAAGAAGCAGCATCTCTGCATGTGTCTTATCTGTTCTTGGATACCAACGCCTATAATGCTTAGTACCTAGGTGGGATCCTGGCTTTGTCTTGTTCTCTTTCTACTGCTGAATACATATTGTTCCCAAATTTGCAGTCCCTGTGTGTTCCTGAGCCAGGTTTTTGTTTTTGTGCAAAGCCCTTGCACAACCATGGAAATGAGGAGGAGGTTTCTTGCATGCCCCTTTATCCCCAAAGAGCTGCATAAACCCATTCACCCTGTATTTCAGAGATTTTTCATTAGCAAATGACTGTCAATCATCCAGCCAGGGAGAAAAACAGTTGCTGAGGAAAGGGGAAGAGCATGTACTGTGATACAGCATCATCAGGGCACTGGAGGGCTGCAGCAGGATCAAGCCTGGTTACACAGATAAAGTGAAAACACATACCCTTTGGAAGCAGTGTTAGACCTTGCCTGTAGCAAGAAAACACTCTGAATCGTTTACTAAAAGAGGTTCCTTCACCCTGGAAAAACACTGTAGGTCCTAAGATGCTGAGTCAGAACACCTCCACATTGGCTCATTGCTGGCTAAGATTTAACTGAATTAATCTGGGACAGCCTTGTTCTAACACACTGTCACAAGTATACATATTCAACATCCTATCTTGCATACAGCAAAGATTTCTGGCCTTTACAAAGGCTTGGGCTGGAAGGAGACACTATCAAAGACCTTCCAAATAATTGTTTGTTAGCCTTATCAAAGGCTAAGTGAAGGAAAGAAGTTCTCCCAACCCCTTATAAATTACTCTTCAGTGTGTCAACACTTCTGAAGGACTGTGTTCACTCTTGCTTTCCACATCAGTTCTTGGGATAGTGATTGTGGAACCTTGGTCCTTAAGGGAAGAAACATCTGCAACCTGTCAGAATGATTCCTCCTGAATTGCCCTAGTGATGGCACTTACCAGATTAACTATTGATTCCAATAACCACCAAGGAATTTGTAAAGAGGTAAGCAGATCACTTTTCTCTCCACATTTCTTTTCCAGGTTACATGTTCTCCCAGAACTCTAAACTGAAAGCAACCCTGAATAAAAATACCCTCCAACCCCCCAAAATGTGACAGAGAAATGCCCCCTTTACATCTCCCACAGAGAAGCATAGGGAAACTGGTAATTTTATGTCTTATAAGATCTGGTTGCAATACACAGGTGTTTTTTGGGAAATAACATGTGGGAAATAACAGTAAACATGACTCTCTATTCAGCAGCCTAACCACAAATCTCTTGACATTCCCATTGTTGGGAAATCTGTGGCTTAAAACAAAAAGATGCCTAGGGACCCCAAACAAACCCCACCTGGAATATTCATGGTCCCCGTCTACTGTCACCCATTTCCTCTACTACCATTTTGCATGCTTCATTGCAGGATCAGAGTAGTACAGAAACTCTTGCATAGTGACTGAAAATTTACACAGACCATCTGGTGATTTCTTTCCTGTAGTGCAAGGAAGGCTAACTGAAATAGCAAGTAAGCTACAATGTCATAGCAAACGAAAAGGAAATACAGCCTAGTTGGATCAGGCATCCGTACTGCAGGAACTTCTCTAAGCAGCCCTATTGTGCATACATCTTTGATCACAAATCTCACCAACACCTTCAATTTCTGGGTCCCCCTCAACAGATTTCTCCACTGATGATCAAACTAATTTGGATTCAATAAATTATCAAGTTTATCTCTTTTTAGCTTCTCTCCAGTTAGACCTACCCAGACAACTCTAGTTACTTAGGAAACAGAATTCAGCAGCAGAAAGAGAGTTTTTTTCCTCTAAGCACCACTTCTAGGCTATCATTAAGCTATAATGTCAGCTCAGCTCATCATGTAAGAAGTGAAATTGCATAACTTTCTTTTATTTCTTAGACAAGACCAAGATTTTAAATACTTAAGGCATTTCTTTCTGCAGCCACTCAGCATACAGGACACTTAGAAGAACAAGAATGTAGTTTCAGGATCCTCATAGATTCTCTTAATTCACCTGATTTCAAAGTCACCTTCTAAATGTACAAAATGTTGCACTGTTGTATCACTGTTAACTAATTGGAAGGAAACGTATTGGAGAACCAAAATTTAACACTACATTTTAACTAAATGTTACTTTTAGAAAAGCTTTTTATCCATCTCCTTCGTTCTTCATCCTAAACTGTAGACTTCGTTAATATTCCCTGAATAACAGCTTCTGGTTTTAGCAGTTCAGCAGCGAAGACTCCAGAGAATTCATCTACGTGCAACTGAGGTGCCGCAGTTATGGGCAAAAGCAGAAGGAAAGAGCAGTTGTTCTCCTTAAGCCCACTTTTGAAGCTTCCAAGAAAACAGAGGAAGGACACACTTATTGAATCTGCCCATGTGATAAGCCTGGGGTTTTTTGTCTTTGTCTTTTTGTCTTTCACGCCCCAACCATGACACATACCTTGACACAAAGAGAAGTCAGGGACTGCCACAATATTCACTTCTTACTGAAGAAGTTTCAATCAACATTATTTCTAACATCTTTAGACAAGACTACAGAAAGAAAACAGAAATGGCTAAAGCTGCAGGACAATATGTGCCAACTGTCACCTTTCTGGCTACAAACAGCCCTGTCCTCAAAGGACAAAAAACTTCCATATGGAAAACCATCCCAGAAGTGGTGTGTTTCAAAAACAAGTGGCATGGCAGTTATTTCAAAGTAACAGTGATTCCCTTAAACCATATGAGCTAAATAGCTAATCAGATGTTAAGCCAAACACTATGGGTGCACTCCCATATGATGTGCTGGTTTTGGCCAAAGTAGAGTTAATTTTCTTCACAGAGACTTCTTGTTGGTTGCACTTTGGATTTGTGCTGAATACAGTGATGATTGATACGTTTTTGTTACTGCTGAGCAGGGCTTACACAGAGAAAAGGCCTTTTCTGCTTTTTGTACTGCCATGCTGGCAAGGAAGCTGGGGGTGAATGAAAAATTGGGAGGGGACATGGCCAGGACAGGTGACCCAAACTGACCAAAGGGATATTCCAGTATTTAAAGCTGGGTGCGTTTGTCTTTCCGAGTCACCGTGAGGCATGAGGGGGCCCTGCTGTCCTGGAAGTGCAAAACACGTGCCTGCTCATGGGAACCAGTGAATTAATTCCTTGTTTTGCGTTGCTTGCATGTGTGGCTTCTGCCTTCCCTGTTAAACTGCCTTTATCTCAAACCCACAAGTTTTCTAGTTGGTGAGGGAGTGAGTGAGCAGTTGCACAGTGCTTGGTTGCTGAATGGGGTTAAAACATGACGTATGCTTTTGTGTGAGTTTTGCTGGGTTAAATTGTCATTATGCATCTCAAAAAGAGTAATATGGTTGTTCAGGTACATGTGGGAGACACTCCCCAGTGAAACAGCTGAAAAGCAGGTCATCTGTCCAGAAAGTAGCTTTACAGTAAAGACTTCGGGGTTGTGGTGTCCAACAAGTTGACCACGAGCTCACGATGTGTCTTTGCAGCAGAGAAGGCTAACAGTCTTCTGGGCTGCATTAGGAGCACTGTTGTCAAGAGGTTGAAGGATCCTTCCCATCTACTCAGCCCTGCTGTGACCAAGTTTGGGGTGATGTGCCCAGTTCTGGGCTTCAAGATACAAAAGAGAGATGGTGCTACTGGAGTGAGACAGCAAAGAAGTGAAACAGCCATGAAGTCATTTAAGATACTCAAGGATCTTTGATACAAGAAGAGCCTGAGAGAGCAGGTACTGCTTAGCCTGGAGAAGAGAAGGTTCAAGGGGTTTCAGTAGTATTTGTAAACACCCAACAAAACGGAATGAACACGAGGGAGTCAGACTGGTACCCAGTGACAGGAGAAGAGATAACATGTACAAACTCAAGTACAGGGAATACAATTAAAATATAAGAAAAAAAATTAACTGAGTTGCTGAACGTCACAGTGGAGTCTCCATTTGTGGAGATATAAAAAGATTCATGAGCCACAGCCCTGAGCAACTTGTGGTAGGTAACCCTATTTGAGAATGAGATTGGACTAGACAATCCTAGTAGATGAGCACCAACCTCAAATGCTGTGTGACTCTGTGAGACCTCACAAGTAAGTGGTTTAAATAACATCTGAAAGTGACTGAAGTTAATTTTGCAAGGAAAATAGTGAAGAGTACATGCCCAAACATATCCTGCATCCGAAGAAAAGTAAATTCTTAACTGCCAGACCTCTGTTACAGAAGCACCACCAGCTATGACCTAACCCCTCAAAAGCTGAATGACATAAATCCAGCTTTCACACAGAAAACATAAACTCGCAAATCAACTTGCAACAGCAGGACTGAATTTTCTACTTGATTAAAAAAAATGTCCTAAATATGGAAGGCAAAGTTGTGTGCTGGAAAAGCTACAGGATTAGGCTTACTAAGGATGACCTTTGTAGAAACAAGAACATCTTAGGCCTTCTTAATTAATTAAAGAATGATGGAAATTTGCTCACATCAGTGTTTCAGGTAAGGTAATTATGTGAAATCAAAAGCTTTTCCTTTGCACAAATCTCATTTCATATTGTAGACACGCAACACCCAAACCTGTCTTTCATAATGCCTGCGTGTGTGTATGGTTAGATCAGAGAACGATGCAGAAGTTCTGCCTCTCAATCACAGGTTTCAGAGGAAACAGCAAGAGGTTCACCTGAAACAGGCATGCGCTGAGGGAATTTTACAACGGGTTTTTTTGGAAGTACTATTTGTGGCTGAGCCATATTTAGATTGAACAGACAGGACAGCTGATTCCTCAGAGTCTCTAGATCACAGAATGTCTCTTTAGCACATCATCTAAACATAAGGAGATAATCACCTAGTACTTTTCTGGAGCAGGAATGGGTCACTCATTTTTGCAGAATCACTTCAGAACCTGAACTAAGTACATTTCATTGACATCAATGAAGATAATCAAGACCATGATACAAAGCTTGCGTCTGAAAAAACAACCAAAACATCTGACTTCCGCCTGCTACAGTTCCAATAAAGATGAAACAGCCCTTCAGGAGGGTATTGCGTAACATTCAGAAGTGATATTTCCATGAAAAAAAAACCATGTTTTTATTTCAGTACTGAAGAGCTCCAAAGGAACCATCACAATGTATTAATTAACTATAACTAATGCACCTACTGAAATGGATTAGTGATTCCTTATATAAACAAAGAACTTATGCCAAGTTCACTTGAGGATCTCATTTGAGAAATCATAGTATCTTAGGGAATGCTATTTTCTGGTCCTTTTGGTAATGTAGAGATCTCTGATAAGGACCATTAACATTGTATTAAATGAAGAAATTCCCAGTGAAATTCAAAGCTCGGAGTAGACATGAATAGCTCTCTCCGCATACTTTTCCTGATCTGCTCAGCACAAATCTTACACAATTGAGACAGGACACATTTCTATGCATTTGTGCTTCCTGGGACATCTATGAGTTGATGCTTATTTCCAGGTCAATGAGAAGCCTATCTGCTTCAGCATTAACTTTTCTGTGATATCATGGGAAAGATACTGGAAAGATTCCGTGAGGTTCATTTAAACGTATCAAGTGATGAGCCAAGGGTCCTGTGCAAGTTATGCAGTGACAGAAGAAAAAGGGATAAGAAGAAAGAGTAGAAAAGGAGCACTGAAAGCTTCAGCTCACTTTGTTTATAAATTAACACTACTGAAAAAATGTCTGCTACTGGGGACCTTTGCTTCAGCCATTCCCCCTTCCCAGACTCAGCTTTCTGTCTCTGGTATTTTATTTCAGTCTTTCTCTCTTCCTCTGGATCCAACCCAGACAAAGTATATTGCCAAACAAAACTGTTTTTCTTACAGGGAAACAAATTGGTAATCTGAGCAAATTCTCTCTAAAGGTACACAAGATATTTAAGGATATTTGGAGGTATTTAGAACTCCAACTATTTTGAAACATCACCACTATGGTAATGTTTCATTTCACTTGCAGATACCAAGGTAGGCTTTAAGGGCTGATGTTGAAGGGCCTTTTGCCAGCTTGGTACAGAGCCATATGGAGGCACTTTGAATTTTCTAGAAATTATTTTTCCCACATTATTTGAAGTAGTAGTAGGTCGTAACATGTGCAAGACCTATGTTTTCACTCTGCAGATGGGTATTGAAGCCAAAAAGTGAATGACGTAGTAGCCACATTAACAGAAAAATGTTCTTCTTACCTTACAAGCTGCTGAATAGTCTTCTTTTGCAGATAATAGAAAGCACGTTTTTTAGAGCAAGACCTTGCCAGCCTCATTAAAATCATCTTTTTGCTAAAATCTTGGTCTCCATGTTTTTATCGCTGAAACATCTCCACATCTGCACAGGGACAATTCCTCTCTAGCTACATAGGACAGTACAGGACTCGCACACAAACCAACATCAATCTCCTGGTACCTGCACATTTGTGCAACAAACTGATAAATCCCTTTGCCATTGTCTCCTTCTAGGTTACAACTAGCAATTCGTGTTTGTAAGTGACTTCAACACTTAGTATGTTCTTTATTTCTTCGCACTGGTGTCACGTCCTTTTAATACAACTTTAACTAAAACAATAAAGTTCTCTATGAAATTTATGTGGAGACATCATTTTCGGGTGACATTCATTTGATTAGATCTTAGACCTGCTGTTACAATATCCCAGACCTTTGGAGCTCTCTTATTTTTCTTAGAATCATAGAATCATTTAGGTTGAAAAAGACCTTTAAGATCATCAACTCCAACTGTCAACCTAACACTGCAAAGTCCACCAACAGCCATGTCCCTAAGTGCCATGTTTACACATATTTTAAATGTCTCTAGGCATGCTGACTTCACCACTTCATTGTTACAGTCTGTTCCAATGTTCCAGAGAACCTTTCTGGTAGCAAAATTTTTCCTCATATCCAATCTAAACCTCCACTGGAACAACGTGAGGCCATTTCCTCTTGTCCTGTCCCTTGTTACCTAGGAGAAGAGAACAACACCCACCAGGCTAAACACTCCTTTCAGGCAGTTCTAGAGTGAGGAGGTCATCCCTGAGCCTCCTTTTCTCCAGGCAAAACAACCACAGTTCCCTCAGCCACTCCTGATCAGACTTCTGCTCCAGACCCTTCACCAGCTCCACTGCCATTCTCTGGACATGCTCCAGCACCTCAATGTCCATCTTGTAGTGAGGGGCTCAGAACTGAACATAGAACTCAAGGTGTGGCCTCACCAGTGCTGTGTATATTGGGACAATCCCTGCCCTGGTCCTGCTGGCCACTCTCTTGCTGATACAGGCCAGGATGCCACTGACCTTCTTGGCCACCTGGGCACACTCCTGGCTCATGTTCAGATGCTGTCAATCAGCAGCCTTAGGTCCTTCTCTGCTGGGCAGCCTTCCAGACACTCTGCCTCCAGCCTGTAGCACTGCATGGGGTTGTTGTGACACAACAGTAGGACCTAGCACTTTGCTTGTCATTTGTTACTGAGGTTTTTTAACTGCCCATCACAATTTCTGTTTCGTGACAAACTAGAAACCCCAACTGGGCTAATATATATCTGTTACTGAAAATGATCCTATAGTTGTCTTTTCAGGTTGAAGCCAGCACTGCATTTTATAATTAATTTCTGAAAGATGTCAAACAATCTTGATGGCCTGTCAGTTGTATCTCATTTGTATGCATCCGAGTTAGTATCTTTCTTGTCTTGTAGTCTGCCATGCACTTCTGATTTAGTATAGTTAATATCTCTGAGGAGTGAAATGTTCACCTCAGTTCACTGGTTAGCTTGCAAACCTCCTTTGCCGCTGTGAAAAAAAATATGCACACTTCCTAGCTGAAATCATTAATATTCTCTGATGGACTCATTCATTCTCTTTCTGCTCTACGACCTTTCGTGAAACCTACAAGGCAGCATGAATAATTATTTTTTGACACCCAAGTTATGCCAAATAACCATAAATATCGTTATGACACCATGAGAACTACAAGATGGTAGTACATGATGAGATGATTGACACAAACATACAACACAAACATACAACACAAATGTGCAAAGACAAAAGCTGGAGGAAGGTTATCAGCTGCCTCTGGCCTGGGCAGCAGGGTAAGGCTTTGCAGAAGAAAGAAACTTGATTTCAGTTCCATACCTAAACACATCTCACATTCTGCATGAGATTGGTTTCGTTTTCATCTGACTGCCTCATTCTGCAACACTCAAACCATGGTGAAGCACTTCTGACACTGCCTTTGAAGACACACAGCCCGTTAGGATAACCTATTGCTTCAGTCACACATCAAAGGATTAATTGCATTGATTGGAAACAGATTGTCTGGAAATGTAGTGAGTTCCCATAAGCAAGTCCTGTTGAAGATGAAAATAGAAAAGTGGACGAAAGAACGAAATTTTCAAACATAGTTTATATACCAGTTTTGTTATGCAAGGTTTTACTTCAGTGTGGATATGTGTTTAAGTAGCACACCTGTAACTCCAGACTCGTCATACAAGGAAACACCTGATGATGCACGTACAAAGGTCAGTGTCAATGTGTCTGGGTCGGCCTGACCCAAATATGTGCCTTGGCCTGGCAGCACACCCTTAGAAAAATGCAGCTGATCACCTTGCTGGCTCAGATTCCTCCAAGGGTAGAAGCTAAGCTTTCACTCACACATACTTCACACAGATATTTTAACAAACAGGCACCGTGAAGGAGTACTCTCCCTTCCCCATTCCACACTGATGCCTGTGCCCACTGCAGAAGAGAACCAGACTGTGAGTCTTCAAGATCCTGCAGCTTTGCAAGGAGGGGCCCAGAGGAGCTATCTTTGTACCTGAGACCAACACGCACAGCAGGCAGTTTCCTGAGACTCCTTTTACCTTCCTCCTGACAGTTAAATCCTGCTACAAGGCAGCAAGAGGAAAAAGCAAAAAGCTGGAAACAAAAGCAATCATGGGTCCTCGGCACCCAGCTCTAAGAGAATATTCAACCACTGTGCCCCCACTGGCTACAGGCATCTTGCACAGGAAGAGAAATGAAAATGATGTAGACATGATGGGGAGCGATTCTGGGGTACCAGACTGAGCTTCCAGCTGAAGAGTGCAGCTGACCTCCTCTTTTGGAGGGATCATGACTACTCCAAGACACCTGGAAGGCCACAGTCTTTTACTTATGCTGCAAAGTGTGTGCAACTGCAGTTAAAAAGCAGTCTGCCTTGCTTTCAGGCACATTGAATAAATACATTTCCAGATGCACTACACGAAAACAGAAATCCACACACTGTTCTTTTGAACTACTACACAAATCTTTCCCCTAAAAGACAAGGTGATGTTTTTTACTACTTGGTAAGGAATTAAGAGACAATTCAAGATTAAAAAGATTTATAGCAATTAAAATAATGTAAATTTCTGTTACTGCCTCTGTTCCAGAGCTGCTGCATGCAACTTTGGGAGGCACTCCTATTTATCCTTTCCATGAATTTTTTTGATCTTCATTGTTGGCATTGTAAAGCCTCTGGATGCAGGCAATTTTGAGTCAGATCTACACCTGGAAGGGTGCAGTCCCATTTTCAGGGGAACACTCTATGCAACCCCACAACCATCAGGCGTGAACAACTTCCTGTACAACATAAATGCAGTGGCTTCCGTTCCTGTTTTGATCAATAATCCCTGGCAAATGCTTGCCTTGTCCTCCTGACACCTATGACCCTGCTAGGATGTAGCCGCAAATAATCTCTGCACAGGTTCCCTTTCTAGTTCATGAAGGTCTACTCCAGCTAGTCACAGATCTTGCAATGAGATCCTTCAGGCCAAGTGGAAGCACCTACTTGAGGAGAAATCTCCTCTGGAGTTGCTCACCTGGGATCTACTGATGGAGAAATGAATGTAGGCATCTTGTTCACATGAGCCCACCTGCACTGCAGCATTCTGGCATTAGTCACATGCAGCTTGTAGTTCCACCAGAAAAAAAAAGGAACTTGAAAGCAGATCTGCTTGCCACAATATTTATTTGCCTGTGATTTAGGATTGTTCCAGCCCTGCTTTCCTGCTTTGGAGAAATTATTCACTTCAGCACAGAAAGAACAGCTGCATTAAAAAAAAAAAAAAAAAAAAACAAAACCTAACTGTAAATCTCTGCTGCTCTAACAGATTTCCTAAATTCATCCTGGTGACAGATTCCAGACCTTCTCTGTTGCCTTGAAAAATGATGGTCTTCTCCACGGTTTCTGACTGACAAGGATGATAAGTCTATCCAGAAAACCCAGAAACATCAGTCTGTAAGATAATCCTCCTGACTGGAATCTTCCTGTTGTTTTAAAGAAAGGCTAACAGAGATTGGAGCAACACCATACAACAGTAAATTTGGTGACATATTTAGTACATATACATAGAATGTTTCTCCATTGGCAGCTGGTGCAAACCTATCTAAAGGCAGCTGTGAGACCAAGGAAAGTCAGAAGAACGTGAGTTCTCTCTGGTGGGAAGCAAGTCACCTGTCTCTGCTGCCATGGAGGGGTATTAAATGCTGCTCCTATATGGACTTCCAAGTTCCAGATTACTCATGTTATACCTGGGGCAGGGGTGGGGGAGGATGTGGACTAGATGACCTTTTAAAGGTCCCTTCCAACAAATCAGTCTGCAGTTTCTTATCAGATACCTTCAAAATATTATGTTAGCACCAAAGCCAGATGAATTTGTTAAGTAGTACTAAGAGCAAGAAAACTTTTTTTTTTAACTAAAAAAATACAAAATAAACCAGAAGACCAGACACATTAGCAAGATATTATGGCTGCCTCAGTTGCTTCTTCAGGGACTTGGGTGGGAGATTGCAAACTGTTCCCTTGGGCCCCAGCAGATTTTCTAAGAAGGCATGTCTCCTTGAAATAGACTAATGTATTAGCAGGAAGAAATGACACGTCATAAGGGCACTGGGACTAGCCGTAAGCTAAACAATCACTGAAACACAACCTCACACAGCAAAGTCCTAAAGAGACTGAAGTCAAATCTTCAAGAATCTTTATGAACTTTTCCCATGCAGTTGAATTCTTATGATGAGATGCCATTGGGAACTTCTACATAGCAGCAAGAGAAGTTTAAACAGCTCTAATAGAGCTTAGCTGGTAAAACTACTTACATAACAGAAAAGGTCGGAACTCCTTAGAATTAATTACTTCACCTTCACTTATTTTCTTAAGACACTTCAAGAAATGTGAATGCTTGGTAGCAGCAGCATAGCAATACACTGGTGCTGTGGTGCTTCTTGATAGCTACAGTGATTTCAGCAGGATGATACTATTCCAGAGAAAAACACTCTTTGGAATGGGCTTTTACTCAAGTTAGGAGTTTGTAAGTCTCGTATTATTGAATAGAATCAAGTTTTCTTTGAAGAAATGTTAACATAATTTCTGTCAGCGACCTGTCATATTTTCTCAAGCCTGAGGGCCAGTAGGCAGGCTGTGAGTGGAGGAGACAGGGTTTTCATAAGAAGCTGTGGAACTTCCATAGTGAAGAAATAACCAGTGATTTCAGACACATCGTGCCCAGGAAGAACTCTTTAAATTTGGGTTGCTCTCAGCAGTTTCTTCATACACCCACGGACAGAAACATAATATACACACTCACACACACACACAAATATTGTATCTGCTAGCCAGAGTAGCTATCTCTTCTCTCTCTACAGCTTGGGTTATTTCAGTTCTATGTGGGAGTTCCATATCCAGGATGCAGCACCGATGGAACAGACAAATCTATCTGGAAGAAAAAATTAGAGACTAGATGTCTAAGTGTGCCTCCAGGACTTTCAGAAGAGAAGCTATCAAAAAGCCATTACCTTACCTAAATT
>VZRQ01009262.1:217365-229681 GCA_013397975.1 Machaerirhynchus nigripectus | reverse complement strand
CATTACCTTCCCTTAATTAAAAAAAAAAAAAAAATCACTTCAGAGATGTGACTTCTTCTCAAATCACTTGTGTTGTAACCACCACAGGCTTATTAACAGATTTGACACCACATGACATCATTGAGGATTCTTTGTCAATGCCACTTAGTGGACTATTTTCAGAAAGCTCCAAAAACGAAAAAGTACCCAAAAATAGGAGAAGAAGCAGTGCAGGGGTGCTTGGTCCCTTGTAAGTTCAAAGCTTTCAAGAGATCTGTGATTCCAAAACTCTGACATGAGAAGAAAATAACTGAAGTCACCATCAGTCTAAGACTTACAGGTTTATTTGAAACAAAGTAAGAAAAATCAAGGGCAATGCAGCATTAATCTATTACATTGTTTCATATTATAAGAGATTGGGTATGCAAATACAAAGTTGAAAATATATTTTTTAAAATAGAGGATAAAAATAAAACAAGAGAAATAACTTGTAGGAAAGGTCTGCTGCACTGTTGTTCATTAGGTAAGATGTGTAAGGCTCTTTTCAAACTGTCATAGTTTGGTTATTCTGCGGTGTCTCTCACCTACAAATCTTAAAATCTTTGTCCTGTCAAGACGCAGACTCAGTATGAAACATTTAATCTGCCTAAACTTCCATAAATAAGTTGCCTTCACAAGCATGTAGCTAAAGAGTGTCGGAATGTGAATCCTTATGCCTCTGGAGTCAGGAAACACAGCTCCCATATTTGCCCTGTGGCTATTATCTCTTTTCACACACACCAGACTGTGGTTTAGCCTTTAGTGTTAATTAACACAACCCTGAGCTCCACATCATTTTCTCCCCCTCTGTGAAGGTGGCGTCACACTTTTTTCACTGCTTGCAAATGCTTTTCAAGGATCTCATTATGCAGTTTGCAATTCGGGCCTTTGAACACCTCAACAAAAAAACCTGCCTCGTAGACTGTGAGTAGTAAACCTAATCTAACACCAAGAAAAACCATCTCTCAGGACTAAGAAAGTCCATTTCCTCCAAATATCTGGAAAGAGCAAGAAACATCATCTATTCCCAAAACAACGCATGTATCATTTCTGTTACACATGTTCCTGCCTTGTAGGTGAGCCTCCTCTTTTCCTCCAACATTTGTGATTCTGGGTCCTGAAGACCTCTATGGGTAACATCCTCCTAACAAAGGCTGCTCTTTCTTTTTACATGGACAGAAACAGATTTGTGAGACAGTTCCCCAGGTAGGCTTTATCATTTGTTGACAAGTCTAAGGCCACTTCAGCTACCTAACATTACTGGAATCTGCGCTTCAGCTTTGCTCTTGGTGCCTCTTTCATATCGTGTCTTGTTCACTCTCCATCATAGTGGGAACTGCACAAGCCATTTTGAATATGCAGATCTCAGTACAAATGTTCTGAAAGGAAGGTAGGTAAATTTTCTTGCAGAATTTTATAGTAATTTGTTTCAGGAGACAAAAACCCCACAGTGCTGCTGAACAGTCAGGGAGCAAAGACCTCTTGCAAGTCACCTTGTAGCCTTGATTGAACAAGATGTGCTTGTTCTATTTTCAGTCTTCCATTAGTATCTCTTTCTTTCACCCTTTTTAATATATAGGCCATGCCTGCTATTGATCCATGCACTTTTCAGCATAGTATGGAGTTACCTCAGTCTATAGAATCACTCAGAAAAGCTCAAGGGACCAGAAGATAATTGAGTGAGAAAAATAATTGATGTAATTTCTGTACTTTTTACTTTTTACTTCAGGAGAGTCAAAAGAAAATTGAAGGGCATGAAACACTTTTGAACCAGAAGAAAATGGTTTTTGAAAACTTTTCTCTAAAAGACTTTAAACTGTTGCCTAATTTGAGATTTCACATCCTCATTTAGGGATGAAAGATGACAAAAACAAGATTTCGAGAGCTCACAATTCTATATTAAGCTCAACTCACAGAAGTATTACATAAATGAAAAGGTAACAATACAGTCCTAAAGTAAAAGAAGTATTTTTATGTATGCCTATCTAGTGAAAAGGACAAGGAAAGAATTGTGTAAGACTGTTGCTCTGACTCCTTAAATTCATCTGGATTTATATGGAGGAAGCTTACTATGTAAGCAACACAGCTGCATTGACCCTGCATTCATTACTTGTATGAATATCACCTTCTCCTGTGCTCCAGATGAAGCACTGCAAGCAACGGCCAGGGCTGTTCAGACAGCTATAGCTCAAGCAAACACTTCTTTTTCCTTTGGGAAATGTTGTCTGTTGCTCTAAGTCTACTGAGCCCATTCTCCAGACACACTCTGTCCCTCTATTTTCCCTGAATGGAAGGTACAGCAGGAGCGTATACAGCAGTCCTCCACAATTCTCTGTTTTCAAGCCATCTGTTGCCTTATCTGAGCAACAGAAAAGTCAGGGTTTGAAAGAGCCTCTGAGGGGACAGCCATGCCTAAAAACTTGATACTACACCGTGGTAGTGGTAGGGCAGGAAGTACCACATATAGTTCTAAATACCCAAACTCAAATCCAGCACAATCAAGAGGGATTATATCTTGCTCTTTTTTAAGCATTTTAAGGTAGGGGCAGCAGAATCCCTCAGAGCCATGAAGAAAGGACAACCATATCATTTGAGGTATAAAATGACTGCTTCAAAATCTGAGATTCCCACATCATGCTAAAAAGCTGCGGTTTTTTTTCTTGTGGTAAATAGATATTCTGTTCAGGCACAGTCTTTTCACTGGTTCTTTGTATTCATAGATTCACATCTGAATTACTACCAAACCAATTGTTTTACAAATGTGCAGTATTCAGTGGTTTGTCAAATAGCCTAATCATATCATGGAAGCATCACAGCGGGGTCTCTTACCTAGAGGGAAGATGACTATCAAATTATCTTCTTCCATTTTTTTTCACAGTCCATCCTCTATGGACTGTATTGAATGAAAATATGACTTAATATGTCTTTACTGCCAAAATAGAACCAGAAACAGTGTAATCCAGACTTAAGAATGGACTAATTGGAAGATTAACATGGAACTTTGGCAATAGCTTACCCTGAATAGAAAATTCTGCAGCTCTTGAGTTTGGTCCTGTTTGATGTTTCTGTCACCTGTCCTCTAGACTCAAGAAGAATCCACACACAGAGCATTGCTTACACTGACCTCTCTTTGCTGTGACTCTGAGCACTGCAGCATTAGCAGTTGGCAAGAGGAGAGTGAATACTGTCATCAAATGTCAGGACAGTATTTCTGGTGGCTGCAGGGCTTCTCCTGTATCTGCCCTAGATGTGTGCTCACAATAGTAACTGTTGTACTTGAATTAGCCCAGATGAGACATATTCAAGGTAGGTCCTCTAACACACTCCTTTCCAAGCTCTTGGTGAAGTTAGTAGTGCTGCTCAACCCAGGCATTCCCAGCCAGCTGGGATCCCACTGGCCACCCAAGACTTCCAAGAGAGAGCAGGGAAATACCAGAGCATTTCAACACATCTGTGGTTATTTACAGAGTCAGCAGCATCCAGAACCAGTGTGTTCCCTGTACACTACCGGTGCTGTAGCACCTCCCTACCCCAGGCCAAGAGAAAAAAATAACTGGATTTTTAATACCTACTTAATATGATAGGATGTGGAATTACAGAATGTGGAATTACCATCTCATAAAAACCCCTCATCCCTGGAGGGTCTACAGCTATTACACTACCTTGCTATTCACCATGTCCAAAAACCTTGAGACCCAAGGGAGCACAAGGACCAAATATAAAGCTTTCATAACCAAACAAAAAAAGCTGAAACACAGAGACCCCAAGCCCTCAGGCTTCAACTGGGAGAGACTAGTATTAATTCCGCTGTCAGCAACACAGTAATGCTACACTTCCACAGTGAAACCCAGTGCTGACAAACACAATGCATCATTTGCTATGATGCATTTGGGGTTTGGGGTTAATTTCTTTGTACCCTTAGTATATGCTCTGGAATCAAAGGTCACTGGAGCAAGGCTGACATGACAGCACAATCAGAATCCTTTCAAGGCTATAGCTTGTTTGCTGTTTGAAACATAATCCAACATGTAGCCTGCTGTACTTGCTGACATGTAATGCTGTAATCATACACACAGACATATGCAGAGGAAAGGAGGGAAAAGCACAGTTAAAAGCTTTGCATAGAGAAACAAATACTGGTCACTCCAATAGCCAGTTAAATACATTTAGGATCCTCATTTACAACCCAGAAGTGCAGGAGGGAGGGATATCAAAAGGACAATTTCAACATTGAGATATTTAATCAGTGCTCTCCAGAAGAATCAGGAGGAGGGACTGTCATTTTCAATCCGTCTGTGATCACAACTGCAACTGGATTCAACCTCATTTTTGCAGACAGATGGGCTGCAATACTGAAAAGGTGCCCATTTTTTCCTGTGAAAAGCAAAGAGCTCACCATTCACTCTATGCTTGAGGGAAGAAGTGATTTGGAATGGGAGAATGAATGGGAATTAAGGCATTTGTGTTAGAGCCCTTAAGAAAAAAAAAGGAAGAAAGAAAAAGGGAAAAAACCAAAAACAACAACAAAAAATGATGTTCTATTACAATTTCTAGAAGCTAAGGCATATCATATTTCCCACTGTCCCGTCAAGACATGATTTTTTTGTTGCCATTTGTTTCCCAAAGTGAAAGCAAGCTGTGGTTATTTGTGCGAGTATTTTACAGTGTTGCTACATGAAATACATGCTATATGGATAATTTTTTTGGTGTTTCAAAAGGGCTGTTACCATCAGAACACTTTCAGAACAGACATACCAAGTCTGTTCTACCAGAAAGATCCTTCAGTAAGTAAAAATTCTTGCTTTAATTTCTGTAGCAGATGGGGAAAAGTTCCCTCAGGCCACAGGAATGGATTCCGTCATGGGAAGGATCATGCTGACATCACTTTCACAGATGAACTGAGGGCTGCAACAAAACACTCTTGCTAGAAACTGAACTAGTCCTTCACGTCCCTCAAATACACCCACTTCTAATAGGATTATTTTGTCATTCTTGTTCAGGAAGCAACTGCATCCAATACTAAGGAAGAAAAAGTGAGGAATATGTAATGACAGCCTGACTTTACATAGCAAAAATGAACCTCATCTCTTCGGAGCAAGTAAGAAGAATCTTCTAGCTTTCATTTTTCTATTTCACACATATGAACTGATTTTGTGATGAACTGCATTTGTGGATGACTAAGTAGATAAATGAGCTCTAAACCATGTAATAGTCAAATAACTGTTAGTGAAGGTGAAGAATAGAGCTAGACTAAAGGGAATATTACCCTCTAGCATGTGGAGCATGTTACACATTGGCTTGTGAGTTTAAGAAGACAAGCATACTGCTCAAGGTCATGAGCTCTTTGGTTACAGACATTCAAATTAAGCATTTGGATACTTATTTCTGCTAGTAATTTAAGTGCACATGCAACACAGTCACTCAGGAAAAGTGTCTGGAAGATAATATCCTCAAAACCAAATAGAGCCATTTCTATCATAATTTTGTTTTGCCTTGAGAGTTAACACTTTCTCTGTTACATGAGGAACATGCTTCTATCAAACAAGAAGCTTGGAAATAACTAGATCAACAAGATATCCAAGAATACTTCAGGTTTTTGGAATTCAACACGTAGACTAACACTGTATTTCAATGTAAAACTGAAGGTCACAACAGAAATTAAAATGAAGTTAAGAATGCCATCAGAATTTGTAGCAGGACAAGGAGATCATTCCAAGCCCATCATCAAACACTTTATTTGTCCATAAAAAGAGACTTTATACTTGAACAGAAAAAGGTAAGGTGTGTATTATTCATTACTTCATTCTTTTGCAAGAACATGGATGTATCTTCTTTAATCCTGCAAAGTCCAGAAATTTGAAATCAGTTCTATTAAAAAAAAATCCCATGACGTAAGCCTACCACTTCAATAGGCTGCATTTTACCTCATCAGTATTTTTCCATCAGCAGTTGTCAAACTTTAGCTGTGAGGGTTCACTTGTGATGTACAGTGTGCTGTCTATATGGAATACAACTAGCAACAATCCTTCATCTCCCCATCTGCTCAGTGACAGAATTACAGGGCACCCCACTGGTCATGCTTTGTCAAACACTGACACAAGTACTTCCAATTTGAATTGCAAATTTTGTGGAGCTATTTATCTAATGCAAACTCTCCTCAGAGAGGCATTTACAGTTAGTGGACTGTCCCTTGGAGAGGGAAGAAGGGAAATACATATATATTCAGAATTTTTCTATTTTGTATTTTATTTTGGCATTTCCTTATCTTTCAGGGTCTAACTTTGTGCATGTGTGTGACATTTGCCTGTGACTGATCATACTGTTGTAATAAATGCTGCTCCACAGTGTAAGTGAGATACATGGATGCAGAAGAACTTGCCATGAAAGAGTCTGGTGCCCAAAAACTTCTTTTTTTTTTTCCTAGAAGCAGGTAAATAGTGTCCTGCCAGGCTAAAATTTTCTGCTGTTATTCATCAAATTATATACACTGGTTGATATTTTGCCTTCAGGCACAGAACTGGATGAATTCCCAATTCATTCCTCTTCCTCCACCCTTGCATTGTAATCCCAAATGTCGCTGTGCAAATCTTTTCAGGGCTTTCCTGAAGACTGGAATCCACTAGAGGCCACCTGATCCGGGGGAGCCTGTCAACAAAGCCTTCTTGCTTCAGACAGAGGAAGCATCATGCTTGCAAGCTCTCATTCTGATAAGGCATTTCCACCACCCAGATCTCTGCTGAGAAGGCAGTTCAGCTGGCTGCAAGAAACCCAGGAGACTCCTGGAGTATGTGGAGGACAAGTTCCTGGTGTGGGTATGAGACAAGCCAGCCAGAGGTGAGGCGTTCCTGGGCCTGGCGCTCACCAGGGCAGAGGAGCTCATTGAAAGGGTTGTGGTTGGAAGCAGCCGGGGCTGTAGTGGTCACACCCCGGCTGAGTTCAGGATCTCAAGGATTGCAAACCAGCAAAGAGAAACTCTGGACCCTAAAATTTGAAAGAGTGAACTTCCAGATGTTTAAAGGGTTTGTGGATGAGATGGCCTGGGAAACTGTCCTTAAGGACAGAGGAGCTGATTAGAGCTGGCAACTCTTTGAAGACACTTTTCTTAGAGCACAAGAGCTTTTCATTCAGTGTGTAGGAAATAGAGCATGGCAGGGTGGAAACCAGCATGGCTGAGCAAGGATTTGCTCCTCAAACTGAGGAGTAAGGCAGAAATGTACACCCAGTGGAAGCAGGGACAGATGACATGAGGAGAGTAAAGGGATACGGTTTGAATGTGTAGGAATGGGCTCAGAAAAGCCAAGGCAATATTGGAACAGGACTTGGCAAGGGATAAGTATGCAGGTCAGAAAAGAAAGGCCAAGGAGAGTGTACCTCCACTGATACACAAGAAGGGTGAACTGGTAACAACTGATATGGAGTAGGCTGCGGTAATCAATGAGTTCTTTGCCTCAGTCCTCACGGGTAGTCAGGCTTCCCCAATTCCCTCAAATCCCTGATCCTCTGAGTGGGTGTAGGGGGGAGGGAAGTCCCTCCCACTATTAGCAAAGAGCAGGTTCAGGATCACTTCATGAAGCTACATAGCCACAAGTCTGTAGAACTTGATGACATACATGAGGATACTGGCTGATGCTGTTGCCCAGCCATTCCACCTCAAATCTGAAGAGTCATGGTGGTCAGGTGAAGACCCCAGTGACTGGAGCAAGGAATATATTTCCCATTTTTAAAAAGGAGAGACAGGAAAATCCAGGGAACTACAGATGGGTGAGCACCACATTTGTGCTAGGGAATCAGATCAAACAGAGCAGATCCTCCATGAACATATGCTAAGACATATAAAAGACCAGAAAGTGACTTGAGACAGCCAACATACCTGTACTGTAGGCAAATTGTGCCTGACCAATCTGGAGACTTTCTGTGATGGAGGTTGGTATGATGGCAATGGTTGACAAGAGAAAAATGACAGATGTCACCTACCTAGACTTCTGTAGGACTTTGATACAGTCCCACATCACATCCTTATCTCTACATTGGAGCAACATGGATTTGATAGATGGACTGTTCAGTGGATAAGGAATTGGCTGGATGGATACAGCCAGAGAGTTGTGGCTCTGTGTCCAGGTGGAAGCTGGTGACAAGTGACGTCCATCAGGGCTCTCCTGGGACTGGTGCTCTTCAGTGTCCTCATCAATGACACAGACAGTGGGATCGAGTGCACCCTCAGCAGGTTTGGAGATGACACCAAGCTGAGCAGTGCAGCTGACACGAGAAAGATGAGATGCCATCCAGAGGGATCCAGAAGAACTTGAGAATTGGGCCCATGAGAACTTCATGAAGTTCAGCAAGTCCAAGTGCCAGGGTGCTGCACCTGGGTTGGCAATCCCAGACATAAATACAGACTGGGAGATGAACTCACTTACTGAGTGCAGCCCTGTGGAGAAGATTTCGGGGTTCTCATGCGTGAGAAGCTGGACACAAGACACCAGTGTGTCCTCGTAGCTCAAAAGGCCAACTACATCCTGGGATGCATGAAAAACAGAAGGTCAAGGGAGGTGATTTTACCTCTCTACTTTGCCCTCACAAGTCCCACCTGGAGTACTGTGTCCAAATCTGGGTTCTTCAATACAAGATGTGGACCTGTTGGACTGGGTCCAGAGAAAAGTCACAAAGATAATCAGAGGGATGGAGGACATCTCCCATGAAGACAGACCAAGACAGCTGAAGCTGTTCAGTCTGGAGAAGAGACAGCTTCAAGGAGACCTCATTGCAGCCTTCCAGTACCTTTAGGGGGCTTATAAAAAAGTAGGGAGAGGGACTTTTTATATGGGCAGATAAGGGGCAATTAAACTGAAAATTTTAAACTGACATAGGGCAGCTTTAGACTAGATGTTAGGAATAAATTCTTTAATGTGAGGGTGGTGAGGCACTGGCACATGTTACCAACAAGAAGATATGCCCCCCCTCTGGCTGTATTCAAGTTCAGGTTGAATAGGGTCCTAAGGAACCTGACTCAGTGAATGGTGTCCCTGTATGTGGCAGGGGGTTGGAACTAGAGGATCTTTAAGGTCCCTTCCAAACCTAACCATTCTGATTCCGTGGATGGGAACTTGTAACAGAAGAAATTGCTGTATTGAGGACGCCAACATCCTTGGAACCACAGCTTGCACCATTTGTTTCACAACACACAAGGCTGAACATAAAACCGGACCATTTTTCAAAAGCCTCAAGGATCCCATAGCAATTAAGGTCTTTTCAAAAAGCAACCCTCTTTGCTGTGTACAGACCACATACATGCTGCTAGGACTCATTATGTTCTGCCATTAATTGCTGTCCCTTTTTTTTCCTACCAGAAATTATCTTCCTGAAGTCTAAACCCAACCATGTGGCTGTGATCCAAGGTGACTGTGAAACCGAACTGGCCAATTTATTGGTCTGTGAGGCCTCTAGTGTCAATGACGCAGATGAATTGACACTTTTCTGAGACTTCACTTTATTCAGCTGTACAAGGAATCTTGCCATGAAATACACACTAGTACAAAGGTGTTTCTGATCCACTGTTCATTGATTCCAGGCCAGGAAAAGACCAGGTTAAAAAAGTATAAGGCACTTTGATACAAAGCCTGATTGTGTCTTTGAATGCAGTCATAATATCAGCATAATTATGTAAATATATAATTAGGTAATTATACTGGTATACTTTCATATTCATCTAGCAATTTTTATTTGAGACCACACTGCCAAGAGTACTAGGACTATACAAAATACAGTTGCCTAATAATAGACTCTGAGTTACCCTATTGTATAGTCCAGGCTACAATAATAAGAGACTCTAGCTTAGTGTTAAGTGACGACTCTCAAAAGCAGTTACTGTTACTACAGATAGCGACTTCCTGCTGACCCAGGTACCACAAACACCATTAACAGCCACGAAAGAATGTCAAATTATTCCATGAGACTGCTCCATTATGGAGCATCCAGTCTCAGTATCAGTAGCACCACAGACCATTCCTGGCAGCGTATTTTTTACAGCTCCACCTAGATCACTAAGGACTATCAAGAAAAGATTTTTAACAACTAGCTTTGTCCTTATTCCTGCCAGGCAAACCAAGGAGAAAACTTATAATCTGCTCCAAAATGGAAACATCACCAGCAAAACATTTAAGTCTCTCTATACAATGCTAGGGTTTGTAGAGACAGTCTCTCACAGAGGGCCTTCGTTTAGGGAAACTAGGGAAACAGACATCAAACAGACCAAGATTCTTGTGATGTACTGGGACAATCTTTAGAAGCAGCAGTGCAGCTTGCTAACCTATTCAGGCCAGAGTGAGTATTCAGGCTAGGGAAAGTCTGACTCATGCTGAAACTAAAGTTGTAACAAAAACAGTGAAGAGACACTTCCTGACTTCAGCGCATGGTGGAACATACTGCATCTGTGAGCACTGTTAAAACCACAGATTTCCTAATCACAAGAAGCCTAGTGCTTACAAAGTCTGATCAGATGAAAGGGATTCTGAGAGAGGAAACACAAGTGCTAACTTCTGCCACAGTTTTTGGGTTAGACTAAAGCTGCCAGTATTGAACTTTTCCTCTGACTCTCTGGAGACCTCAGTGCCTCCTGCTTTGGGAACAATTATCCCTTCAGAGGTCCCCCAGACCACTAATTACTCACCAGAGGACCTTCAAACCAGCACATAACATAGAACTTAAAGAAAGAGTTTATTTTAACTAGTTTCTAGGTTACCACAGCATACATGCCCTTCTGTCTCTTTTGTACTCTTCTGTCTTTTTGCTTTTCATAGGAATATAGAACACCAGGTTGAAAGCAACCGCAAATATCCTTCGGTCCAAAACCGGCTTGACAAAAGCACAGGCTAGACAAGATGGGCCAGCGCCCCATTCAGATGGCTCTTAAAAGTCACCAGTGCTGTGGTATCCACCACTGTCCTGGGGAGATTACTGCAACTGCTGATTTTTCTCATTGTGAAAAATTTTCCTCTCGTGGCCAGTTGGAATCTCACCAGGAATACCTTGTACCCTTCTCCATCTTTTCCATGCAATTCGTTGTAGAAAGAGAGGCTTCATCTTCTTTGTAGTCACACTTTAAATACTGAAACGTGGTGTTAAGCTCTCCCCTAAGCCTTCTTTCCTCAACAAGGAACAAACCCAGCCCTCTCAGTTACTTCTCATATAACGGGTTCCTCTGTCCTTTGATCCTCTTTGTTATCCTTCTCTGGACCCTCTCCAGTCCATTCATAATTTCTTTCTTAGAATCATAGAATCATTTAGGTTGAAAAAGACCTTTAAGATCATTAACTCCAACTATCAACCTAACACTGCAAAGTTCACCAACAGCCATGTCCCTAAGTGCCACGTTTACACGTATTTTAAATGTCTCCAGGCATGCTGACTTCACCACTTCATTGTTACATTCTGTTCCAATGTTCCAGAGAACCCTTCTGGTAGCAAATTTTTCCTCATATCCAATCTAAACTTCCACTGGAACAACGTGAGGCCATTTCCTCTTGTCCTGTCCCTTGTTACCTAGGAGAAGAGAACAACACCCACCAGGCTAAACACTCCTTTCAGGCAGTTCTAGAGTGATGAGATCATCCCCGAGCCTCCTTTTCTCCAGGCAAAACAACCACAGTTCCCTCAGCCACTCCTGATCAGACTTCTGCTCCAGACCCTTCACCAGCTCCACTGCCATTCTCTGGACATGCTCCAGCACCTCAATGTCCTTCCTGTAGTGAGGGGCTCAGAACTGAACATAGAACTCAAGGTGTGGCTTCACCAGTGCTGACTATATTGGGACAATCCCTGCCCTGGTCCTGCTGGCCACTCTCTTGCTGATACAGGCCAGGATGCCATTGGCCTTCTTGGCCACCTGGGCATTTGATGGCTCATGTTTAGCCAGCTGTCAACCAGCAGCCCCAGGTCCTTTTCAGCTGGGTCACTTTTCAGCCCCCAGCCTGTATCGCTGCCTGGGGTTGTTGTGACCCACGAGCAGGACCCTCATACAAATGGTCTCAGCACTGCCCAGAACTCTCTGCAGAGCTTCCTTACTCTCAAGCAGATCAGCACTGCTCTTATGTTCATCTTATTTGCTGCTGGCAAAACACACAAAGCCTTGAACATCTTCTGAGCTTGACATACTGACTCTATTTGTCATTTACTGACACATCTCAAAATATATTTTTTCTTAAGAAATTCAGATAAATCACAACCTTCCTTCTTGCCCAATCTGTGAAATGAAGGGATTTTCTGCCCAAGATTTTTTTTTTTTTTTACTTATTCTTTGTTC
>VZRQ01009262.1:176475-217360 GCA_013397975.1 Machaerirhynchus nigripectus | reverse complement strand
TTTTTAACTAATCATTAGTTCTAAAACATTACATTTGGCTGACAAGCTCCATCAGGGTTTCTGCTGATCTCTCTGCAATGTCAGCTTGCTTTTTCTCCCTCTGTCATTTTTCTCATCCATAATATAAAACATGAGCAAGGCCTAAGAGAGACTTGACAAGAACTTCATTTACAGTGTAGGTAAGGTAAGATTTGTATGCAGCCATCGGAGAAATCTACTCTCAATATTCATCTGTTGCTAAAAAATAATTTACTGGTACAACAGCTTACATATTAAGATCAAAAAATCCATGCAATGAAATTGTCAACATTTATAACTCTAAATTAAATATCATAATAACTCAAAATATAACACTCTTTCTGGGTTTCAGGCTGCATTCAAGGCATCAGAAAACAAAGTGCAGTAGCCTGGTGCAGCCTGATCTCCCATTAGCTGGGCTGTTGGTCACAATATGTAAAACACAGCTTTTTTCACAGAGCCACTTGCTTCCATCAGTATTTGTAGCCTTTCTTGTATACTTCTTCAGGTACCTTCAAAAATGCCTGGTCTGAGTCTAGTGTTGATTGTCATGTAGTATAAAGGATATGCAAGGAAATGAGACCCCTTCTTGCACATTTGCATGGACTATCCCATCTTACTGCTAGCCCAAAGCATAGAAAGCTGCTAGTATTTACTGTCACACTGGTCAAGAACACATTTTTATTCTCACATTGCACAGAGGTGAGTAAGAAGATAAGAGAGGACGGGGAATAATTATCTGCTGTCCCATTCTGACCATGCTGGAAGTACTGTCTCATTTTATATAAGGCTTGTGTATTCACAGTTTAAATTTGAATACCGAATTCAGTTGTTTCCACCACAAAGCACAGGCAGGCCCTTGAATACAGTTCTACCCTTGAGAAGAATGCTAGGCCTGTTGTCATCATCAAGTACATAGTCCATCCTATCTCATCACTAGAGAGTGATCATTTTCTGCTGCTTCCCCCAAATCTCCAAGGAGCCACTGGAAGGTAGAGCCCAGGCTCCCCTTCTTTCCTTTCTCCCTTTTTTAGACTGGGCAACCAATTCACTCCACCAACAGCAAGATGAACAAGTCAATATGGAACACAAAATCTGAGCCTTCTGTTACAGACTTGTCTATGCACCTCTCCCCAGATTATGTGTCTTTGCACATGCACCATCCTAGGAAAGCTGCAAAACCTTTCCTGGCTAAGTCACTTATAGAAAACACTAGCTGAAAAGGATTTGGGCATCATACACATGGAAAGAATATTGCAGATAACATGGGCAGTCTTGGCAAATCTGTGTACAAGAAGCCTTAATTCTCACTGAAAGCCATTAAGCCATTACTTAGTACCTGGCTTCAGTGTGCCATCAGAATAATGCAGATTTTTTGAGGCACTTTGCAGGGTCATGAGACCAGCTGAACAAACATCAGCATGGTTATTTACATCTGCTTTTGTCTGTTTAGCACAGGCTCACCAGCCCTTCCCTTGCCAGTCACCTAACAGTGCACATTGTAAACTCACGTCCTCTGTTTAAAACAACATTCTGAGACAGACCAAGGATTCAGCTTTAATCTTTCAGAATATATACTGATGTATTCAATAATATTTAATATCCTAATATATTCAGTAATAGCATGCAGTGCCTACCTTACTGTGTTCCAGAACCTAAGGGAATTGGATTGTAACAGTACTGCAACTCTGTCTTGCATGTCATCTCATTTCCAAACTGATTTGGCTTAGTATGACATGAAGTAATTTCAAGATGTGTGTTGATTTATATTGGTTAAATCATACACGTTGAAGTACGCACTTACCTTCCTTGTGTCAGACATTTTCTTGATCTTTCCAACATACAGATGAAGTTGGGTCATCCTCTTTCCCTTTCAAGATTTAACTTTGGAAGTAACATCAGCTTCCTTCTGGACTTCCCTCAGTATTCAAATAACTTACCGTGAAAATATAATCTTGCTTTTTCAGATTTCCCTGGGCAGCGGTTTTGAGATCTTGCAAAAGCTCTCATCATCTTAGGATGGAAAGATTTCACCAGTTTTATGCATTGCGACTGTACCATTTGTTCCAGTAAAAGTACCTACCAAATTCCTTCCTTCTTGAGCAGAACACTCCAAGCTCAGATGTCATTGAAGAAACTAGGTGTAACTCTTTGCCCACTTGGTAAGTCTTCATGCCTCCCTTTGCATCTGAGTTGAGTTTCCCTTTCTATGCTAATTTGCTCCATGTTGCTCAAACATCCACATAGTTCACTCTAATTTACTGCCAGAAGAATATTGCTTCATTGTCAGTCTTTGCTCAGTCCTTGAAGCACATACATACCATCCTCAAAAATAAGGGTGAATGGTGATCCAGCAAGAAATGTGAATCTGACAGTAAGAGAAGGGTTTTACCTTTTCCATGATAAAATATTTTCTGAACAGCTTTAAATTACTGTTTTTACAGTTCCATCAGTATGTAGATAGTTGTTTGCCTAGGCATCACTCTAAAATGCATACATATTATCTCATTTCCATTGCTAAGAAGAAATGCTTTTATTAAAACAAAACATACACCAAAAAAAGCCCCACAGTGGCAAAATCTATTACCAACATGTTTTCAGTAGCTACTTCTGATAGCAGCTGCAGACAGTTCTTCCTTTAATCACTGGTAAGAATTGTGTGCTAGTATGGTCAACAGTCCTACAAAATGCAACTTGCTGTGTGGTGTTTTTCACCCAAACCTTCCTTCAGGTAAAGAGAAATGGAAAGTGTCAAGCAGAAAATCCTTAAAAGGGAATTAAGCTACCCTGGACTCCAACTGATTCTGGAACAGGCATGTCCAGACACACAAATACTCACAGATGAATTTTTCCTGAAAATATATTCAACTATATCTTAAGAGAAGATGCGTTTGACTGCATTTCTTTTTAATAATTTGCAGAGTTTGCTTACAGGCAGAGTCACCTGAATGCTAAGACATACTGGCAATATCAGTGGAGCTGCAAAACCCAGGTCTAAATGTCCGGAAGTAAAAGTGCAACAATTCTAAACTACATCAGAGGCGGGAAGAAAAAGAACTTGTAGGTCTCCAGTCTTACAAATGCAAGCCTATGATCACCTGAAAACACAAGGCTCTGCCAAATCTCTTCTACAGAAATGCTTCATCACAAATTCATCTGATTCGAATCAAAAAATTAAAAGCTTGTCCCCAAGAGAGCAAAGACCAGAACCTTTCCAGTCCTGGGTTCTATTATGACACCCTTGACAATAAACCAACAGAAAGTTTTTTGGGTGATCTTAGAGCAGTAGATAAGGGCCATTGCATTACAGTGACAAACAGAGGAAGATTTAACACAGGATGAAGAAGGATCACAGAGATAGATGGAAATAAAGCCTGCAGAACTGATGCAAAATATTGTCCTGGTTTCAGCCAAATACAGGGTTAATTTTTCATGTGTGGGCATGGAAAAGAATATAGAATAGTGCTATTGGGTAATATCTTCCGTCATCGCCAGGTGCAAGGAAAAGGGACTCTCTCTCTCTTCCAAGAAGAAGGATGTCCCTTTCTGGTCAGGAAATCAAGTGTGGTGGACATAGGGTCTGTCCATCATTGTTTCATTGTCCTGTGTTTGGTGAGCATTTTGCACATAAATCACTCTCTCTTTGTACAGTTTTATTAGTGGTATTAGTATTGTTCTGATGTCTCTGTTCAATTTCTTATCCCATTGCTTTTAGTCCTTATCTCAACCCAGCATCTTCGCCTTTTGTGCCTCCAAATCCTCTTTTCAGCCACCCATGGGCAGAAGTGAAGGGGAGAGGAAGTGAGTGAGCAGCATATGGTTTTGAAGTCTCAGGGAGGGTGGGGCTAAATTGGGGGATACCATTCCTAAGCAATACAAACATATATTGAAGCAGTGCCAGACCTTACTGTTTGAATATGGCTTGGTCTATCAACCTTCATCTTCCTTCTCTTCCTCTCCTCCTTTTTCCTCCAAAGTTAGACAAGTATAGGGAAGCGGGCTACTGAAACACATCTGGCACCCACATAGGCTTTTGGTGACAAGGGTTTGGAAGGAATTCTAGGACCAGCTCTGCCATGCACACCATCTGCTCCGTTCTGATCTTCATTTCTGATCTGTCCCTTGTGTCTTATCCCCGTAGTGCACAGGATGGGCTGGTAAACTCAGGTCTGGATCACTAGCTGAAAGAATAAGGTTTAAAGCACTTCAGGCATTAGTGTAGCATCTTTTGGCTGTGGGTACAGACCATCATGCTGAACATTTGGGAGCTCTAGAGGTGATTATGCTGCATGCATGGCCAGAGTCACACAGGCAGCAAAGAGGTCTCGATGAGCTTCCAAAACTGATTTTAATTGCGCTATTTCTCATCTATATCCTAGCTCACTTGTTTTACTTCACACATGTCAAGGACAGAGCCTGAGATTTCATTCAGTACAGAAGACATTAGCAGAAAATCTCATAGTGTCCAGAAACTTTTAATGACACTGGGGCTTTTGAAAACCTCAGCTCGTGACTGATACCTCCAGTTTCTAAGTTCAAACATCCAGCCTCTGAGAGATCAGACCATCAAGGTGTTTCAGTTTGATCCTGATAAACCTCTGCAGTCCCTTGACTCTCTGCTGTCTTTTGAGAAATTGGTGTTTCTGAAAACATAAATCCAAATCTATATTCTTTTTCTCTGCTTGCCTTACCTGCTAAGATCAGCTTTCCACCAAGGATAAAGGGACAACTTATACAGCAAACTGCCCTGCACCCTGTCTCTTTTCTCTGTGTTAAGTATTTCTGTTCAGTTGCAATGTGAGACAAGCTGCCTTTGAGAGTTCCCCTACTGCAGTTTGGGAGTTTCACAACCTCTGCAGTGCCAGTGATTCACTCTTTTCTCTTTTTTTAATTGCAAAACATATTCTTGGGGAAAACCAGGGCCTTCGAAGTATGGCATCTAGGAGCAAAACACAAAGTAAAAAGTCCAGAATACCCTTCTGCGACTCTGACAATGACTAAATCACAGCAAGCTGGAAGGGATCTCTGGGGACTTTTAACAAAAGCCTTCTCTAGGCAAGGCTAGCTACAAAGTTAAATCAGGCTGTCTAGAGTCTTGCCCACTAACATTTTGGAAATCTCCAAGCATAGGAATACCAGAACCTCTCCTTTTAGAATTATTTTCTGAGTGAAAGAGCAAGAATCATAAAAGCTTACAGAGGGTGCTTGCTCACCCACAATAACTGGAGGAAAAATCTTCTTCCTCATCCAGATGTCTGATATTCTGCAGCATCCAGGCCCCTAACATCCCTGGCCAAAATATAAAATCATAGCAAGATCCTCAATGATGCCTTGAGATGTTTGTAACTGCCCACTTTGTATCACGTGCATTGGCACTTGTACATCTTTGACTCCCTTTGGAAAAGCACCGTCGAGTTCTGTTTGGAAATTACAACAGACTGGCTGACTCTTCATCTTAGTTTATTTGCAAAGGTGTTCACCCTTCTGCTGCAGGACTGTGTTGCTCCTGTTGCATCTCCCCTCCCCACCCCCCCAAATTTAGTGATATTACTTGCTTTTATCCTAGACAGCTGTCTGTCATACTCAAGAAACTGCTATCATCCAGTGCGCTCCCCAACTCTGCCTCTGCCTCTGTCTTTTTTTTGCTTTATGCTTTATAGATAAATTAAGGACTTCAAAGAGAAGGTGTAGGAGAGTCTGCCTTTTCAAATTCTCCTCCTATTTCTGTCAGACCTGGTTTGATGCTGACATAGACATTCTGCCATCCCTGGAACATAATAAATAGCAGCACACAACCAACTGCACCACGTGGCTCACAGATTCAGTTAACTACTTAACTACTCAATGCCTCAGAGGTAACACTTGTTTGGGAACTGACAAAATGGCTCAGCCCTGCAAGACAACTTCCCACATCTTCTCCAGGATCCTGGCTTCTTTGCAGTCTTTTTCTTTCATCTTTGCATAAGTACTGCTAGTCCAATAACATAAAGTCTACCTGACCTCAATTTTATGTTTAAATACTAGCGGAATGGTCAGATTTTCTTCCCATTTTAAGATTCAGTGTATCCTGGGAGGATAAAGAAAATTTATTTATTTAACTTCACTCTGTTCAAATAAAAAGAAGAAATCCTTAGCAAATAGCAGCATTGCTTGGGGTTGGGTTTTGGGGTTTTTTTTTCTGTTATAGCATAGAGCCATTAGGCATGAGCTCTAAAACCAAATGTCATACCAGATACTGAAGAATTAACCTTAGAAAACCCAGACAACCCTTATACATGTCTCTGTCTGAAATTTGCTGAAGGTTTACTTCATGAAAATGTGTTCTGTGTCTCTGTGGGTTTCCAAAAGCTCTCATCATTTCATGGTCCCCAAAAGAGTGATTCTGCACATTACCAAAGTCTCATTCCCTGGGAATTTACTGAGTAGAAATATTACATTTTCTTCTGTGGTTTCCAAGAAAGAATGTCTGAACAAGAAGCTGACCCCACACTGCTTCACAATGATCATGAAGAGGGAAACCCTTAAAAGCTTACTTCAGTTCTTTCATCATATTGGTGCTATTTCTTCCACTGCTTAGGTGGGAGTCTAAGAAAGGACTAAGCTTTAAAAGTTGTAGGGAGGCAGTAGCAGGCAGATTTCCCACCTTCCCCCTTTCACATGTGTCTTCTTTCTGCTGCAAAACAGGCCCAGCTAATGTAGAGGTAGGCAAACTATTGCCAACACAGCTAGGGTCAAACTTAATTTAAGGATTGGTGCTCTGTATGAGGAGCCATCCAGAAACCTTGCAACTGATGTGGAAAGGGTTGGTCAGGCCAACCACACCTGCCACCCTTATGGCATTCAGTCTTCTGCAAAGACTGCTTTTCAGCCAGGTATAAACCACACAAAGGTTCTTCTCAGGTCTTGCAGTACAGAAGGTCTGCTGACAAGGGACGTGGCCAAAGCGACACTCTGGCTTTTTGAATTTGGTCACCAGCAATCAGGGTTCACAGAGTGGAGAGAGTCCTGCCTAAGCAGAAGAGCTTTTTAGCTCAAGTCATTCATGTCCACATGTTTTCCTGCTACTACTCTAATTTCTTCTTTATTTTGCAGTTTCCCAGGGCACGACAGAAGGCTATGCAGACTTCGCTACATAAGTAATGACAGAACAGCCTTCAGCAGGGGTGAATGGAGAAGGGGGTGTCATTCTGGTTTTGGTGCTGAATAACGCTGAAGCCAGTGTGACTCATAAACCCCAAAGTTAAACACCCTGGGAGTGAGGTGAGGATGTGGCAGAGTGGGTAAAGGACCTGGTAAAGGAACAAACAACTGATACTATTGGTGACTTACCTAAAGATGCTGAGCTGACACAGCTGGCCTGGAGACATCCGACTGTCAGTCAGTCACCCCAGTCCCACTTTCTAATGGCAGAGTTTTTTAACACACATCTTCTAGGAGTGTGTATGGAAAGTTTTGATAACTTTAATCCAATTGCTTCAATACAATTAATGTAATTTCTTCAATATTGTTTCAAAAATAGTGCACCATACTATACTAGTAGTTACAGCTACCTATACTGTGTAGTAAGTAATTCTGATTAAGATCTCTTAGTTTAATCAGTATCGTAATAAATCATTTATATTTATATAAATATATCTGGTTTGCCATCCTCAAATATGCAAGACAAATTTGTATAAAGAGGCAATTACACCTATATGGTCCTTTAGACATAAACCATTGACAAAGTGTGAGGCTAAGAGCGGATCCAGCCACACACAGACTCCTCCCTGAGAAGGAGCCTAGAGAGCAAGATGNGTTTCAAAAATAGTGCACCATACTATACTAGTAGTTACAGCTACCTATACTGTGTAGTAAGTAATTCTGATTAAGATCTCTTAGTTTAATCAGTATCGTAATAAATCATTTATATTTATATAAATATATCTGGTTTGCCATCCTCAAATATGCAAGACAAATTTGTATAAAGAGGCAATTCCACCTATATGGTCCTTTAGACATAAACCATTGACAAAGTGTGAGGCTAAGAGCGGATCCAGCCACACACAGACTCCTCCCTGAGAAGGAGCCTAGAGAGCAAGATGGTCCCTTCTGCACCTTGTGACTCAGTGGGAGGGCTTCTCTAATGAACTTTGTCTGAAACTCCCATTTTGCCCACAACAAGCATGGAGAAAACACAAAAGTTAAAACAAAGGTGAGAATATCTGAGGTCCAAGCTTCAGCATCCAGTCCTCCAGCAGGGCCTGTGTCAGTGTCTCACACCCTTATACACCAATCAAGCTGAGTGGCTCACTCAAGCCTGTACAAGGCTTAAGGTGTCAGTACAATGGCCTTACCCACTCCTGCACCACTTAGTCTTCTAAACACTTGGGATTTACATCCTAGCTTTGAAATCCTAGATAGATGCAGGGCCAGAATGGAGAAAAAGCTGCTTTTGATCCAGAGAAAAAAAACCTTTTCAGAAAATGCCTGCCTTGAGATGTTCTGTGCTGATCAAAAAGATGGTAAGAGCTGAGCATTGCACCAGCATTTTGCAGCAAGATCTTAGGTGTTCCTTCAGCTGCCAAACAAGCAGATCCATAATGGCTTTATTCTCACTCAGCACACCTCCTTTCAAAATCAGAAAGAAGATTCCCTGTATTTTCCAAAAGCGTAGGAAATGGTGGAAAGGTATTACTCATTTCAGTCCTCTGCATTGGCAGAGGTCATCTGGACTCTAGACTGCAGCACAAGGGGGTGAGCAGAGCCATGCCCATACCAGTGTGAGCATAAACGAATGCATGTACATTTCTATCCCCAAAAAAACTTCAAAACAGGATAAAGTAACCCAGGTATGACATGTACTCTATTTGACTTCACGCTCTTATGGCTCATTGCAGAAGCCAAGAAGTGGAGCCAGTGCTGTCACTGGAGGTTGCAACCAGCACTTTCTGTTTTCCCAGCAGAGGAGACTGATAGGGGCAGTACAATTTACTGTAAAGTAAATTGCTGCTCTATATATGTAAAGAAACACACACCCACAAGCAGCAGGCAGGCTAATAGTTTTGTAGAAACTCATTTGTTTGTTAGCGCAGACAGGAAGAGACTTCAGCGCTGTTTTAACGTGCAAGTGGCTGCCAGTCCTGCTCTCTGGTTTATTATCCAGGCAACATACCTGACACCTTATCTGCCTCCACGTAACAGAGGTCACACGACCCTCTCAAATCAGGCATTTCTCTTGCCCACCTCTGACACTCCAGCACAACAGTGTGCTCAAGTGGCTTGTGCTCATTTTTCTAATGGCTTGTGTTGATCTTCACCAGCAAACAAATATGTGTTAGTCAGATATCCTCTTTCCCATCAACAGACAGATTCAGCCCAGGTCTTCAGAAGATTTGGGAGTAAAACCTATTTTGTAGCAATGGAAGAATTTAACACCAAAGCTATATTCTGTGCCTCTGAAAGAGACTGGGAAGAGAGGAGCACAGCATTAGGCACAATGACAAATCCAGTGCTGTCTTGGGAGCTTATTTTGTCAGTCAGCTGTCTCTTAGGTTTTGTGACAAAAGAAACCAACCACGGAGAAGATGAAGTCTGCAAGCTTTATGACTGGTAAAAATTATTCTTTATTTCCCTGATCATGCAGGCTGGGAACCTGAGTTCTGGATGAAACCTAGTTTCTCTTTGAACTTTGGAAAAAAGAAATTATAGTTTGGCATACTCCTTAAATTTCTCTGTGGCACAAAGGCTGTGATTCAGTGAACCTAATGACCAAGCTTGAAGATTTGAGCAAGATCAGTTAATTCCCTGGTTAGGCTGTGAGCCCTTGAAGTGTTTTTCTCATTATCCTTCTACTTTGATTTCAGTCTCTCCCACTATGGAAAAACCTAACTTAATTCAAACTAGCAGATTTTCCCTTTTTCCACTTAAGTGAGAAAGAGAGCAGTAAGACTAGTAAAGAAAACTTTGCAATCTAATAATAAGATTTCTGTATATCCAGATGTTCAAAGAACACCCCTGTGGCAAGGGTCCTAGTTAACAAAATGCAGCAAACCCCTGAAAAAATAATAATATTTCAATCAGTGTTCCTTAGCAAGATATTCATAAACCAGATGGTTTATTCATCTACAAGATTTTTCCTACATCTTTAAGTGATTACTTGCTACAAAAGCACTACTTTCCAGGGTAATCCTGAGAAGCAGTCAAAACCAAGTTTATATTCTGTAAATACATCTGGAACAGTTGGAGCACTGTCTTTCCCTGAAAGACCTCCCTTGGCAGGGCTGGATAGGACATTTTCATCTCCTCAGAAAAAAATATCAACTATATTACTTTCTGCATCTTTTGGTTTGGTGTTTTGATTTGTTTTGTTTGGTTTGGATCTTCCCTGACTTTTAGCTTGCTTCCTTGGAAGATTATTAATATGACACCACCCTGTGGTATAAACTATGCCACACCATCCTTCTTTTTGCTCTCCCACTGACAGAGGGATACACACAGTTTCAGCCCTGTTTTCCAGTTGTACACAAATAAAATGGAGCAGGCCATGAGCACTAGCTTTCTAACAGTATCCCAGCTATTTTTCACATCCTCTTTGTTCCCACTACACATTTTCTTTGTTCTTTCCTATACTGCCCATCTGTATGGTCAGCATTGGTGGCTAAAGAAACACAGACTGGTCTTCTGATCAATGCCTCTTGGGATAGCAAAAGTCACCTTCTCTGTCCTTGTGGGTGTTCATTTCAGTTCACCAATCTTTCCTTATCCTCTTCTTTCTATATAACAAGTATCTTCTAAACTTGCTGTGATGCAGCTGAGCAGTGTAACACATGGAGGCCTTGTTTTGAACAGCGCTACTTCCACAAGCAAGTACTTCCTAAGAACATCAAGGAATTATGATAGGTGTTAGGAGTAATGTAATGTGAAATCTACCAAGCAACAGAGCCAGGAAATACTTCCACTCTCTTTGTAATCAGCTAGCCATGCACCTGATGCTGACTTCACTCACTGCCACAGAAACAGCTGCAGTAGGAGCCAAGCTGGAGCCTTGATTTCACATCATGATGACTTAGCAAACTTCACTGACTAGCCCTGGCAATGGATCTGTATGCTGGACACTCAAAAGTCCTGGGGATCACAGGCCAAATCAAACCACAGGACACTGCAACCATTCCAGAAGAATAGCTGTCTACCAGGAAAAGAACTGAACACCACCACCACCCCTCCCCGCAAAGCACTAAAACACTTCTTAAACCTCTTCAAAGATAGCAAAAACATGCAACACCAGATAAATTGTTGGTAGAACTCAGGCCAGCTCTACAATCAGAGTGAGAGAATTCCCATTCACAGAGCTCTTAAAGAGATATTTGGAAGTCATTCCCCATTTTAATAGTGACTTCATCATAGATTCATACTCCTTTTTGCACCATAGCCCATCTTATCAGAAACAAAGGGGCCAGGGGGAGGAGATTTAGTGTAACTTGAACAGGCCAGGTTAAAATACATCATTCGAACTGCACAGGGAGAAAAACAAATGTATCTGAAGGGGAAAAAAATCAATGACAAACAAACAAACTACTGGAAAAAAAGAAGTTTGGCAGTTCCCAAAGAACATGTTAATTATTACTAATGAAGTAATTAACATTTTTTAAAACCTCTGAAAAAAACGAAATTGGCTATGCAAGTTCTAATTAATACTGTAATAATTTATCACAACGTAAAATGAGAAATCTTTGCTCCTCATTAAAGCAATAACTCAGTAGAATTCTATCAGGAAAAAACAACCATGGGAGGTAGGGCTGGAAAAATCCCAAAGAAACCAAACACTCAATTCTCCTACCATGACTAGAAAGCTGTTTCTGCATCACTTTATCTGATGGATTTTTTTTTAATTGTTACTTCTTCAGAGGAAGAAATTCTACCCCAGGCCACCCCCATGAAGGAATATAGATTTTTCTCTACCAGGTATCTGAATTCTGTCCACTTTTTCCCTCTCCCTCCCTATGTTAGTATAAACTTTGTCACCACAATGTGCAGTTATCTCTTCCGTCAGTAGGAAATACGGAGATGTGTCAAGCCTGTCAGTGTACAGTCAGGGGTAGTTTAATCTGACCCTGCTTAGGCAGGGAAGTTGAAGATCTCAAGAGTTCTCTTTCAGTTCCTGATATTCTGTGCTTCTGAGAGTATAAACTAGGAATTAACATCCAAACCAGCAGGCACTGTCCTTCAGGTAAGGGTTTGGTCCAAGACAGACCAGTGTGCTTTCTTGGGATGGAAAGAAGGTACTGAAGACTTCATTAGTGCACATTCTCTGGCAGTCAAGACAAATTTTGTCAGACAGATCTGTCTCTGTGTATTATAGACAGCTCATTCAGGAATCTGCCTCAGTACAAGATATTGTGATGGTATGGAGCAAAAACTGAGCTCCAAAAGGCAGCCATCCTCTCCATGTCCACTTGGTGCAGCAAGGGACTCTGCTGTCACTGCTGTGACACCCCCCCTCACAAAACGAACATAGCACATGGCCCATGTGACAGCTGTGCTCACAGCTGAAAAGGCAAGAGCCCCTGAAGGACAAAGAGATTCACAAGGCTTTTTCCTCAGTGCTAAGGAAATTCTGGGCTGTTGGTTGAATCACAAATAACAGTTTGCTGTGTGCCTGCAATAACAACAAAAGCTTCCAAGGCATCCATTCTTTAAGTTGTTTTCCAAGTTTCAGGTGCACTTTAGGACTTAGATTAGTTACCATAAAAAAGTAAAAAGCACAACAAAAGCAGTATTTCTCTTTTCTATTACTATTTTACCCCTTGCCTTCCTGTAGTATTTTTCTCTCACCAGAGTGAATTATGAGCAAGCCGAGTGTCTAAATATCAAAAAGAGATTTTAATTTTCTGCATGGGCAAAATTTTCTTTAGGATGACACATGAAAAGCTGTAGATCAGAATAACTGGTATACAAGGAAGCCATTAAAAGGTGGATACTTATGTTTCCTCAAATCTCTTATCCCCTTCACAATCCCATGCACTCCTGCTGAACATCAAATCTAAATGGTGTTTTCTTTCCCTTGCACTCTGGTAATTGAACTATAAACTGACTCTTTTTATCCAATGAAGACATCCTATCACATGTGCTATAGCACCGTGTTAAGAAAAAGAAACTCAACGGTTCTCCTCCAAAACTACTCAGGTAAGGGCAATAGGTAAAAGAATGCTGCCAGTAATTTCATCTGCTAGAACTCATATTCACAGGCAAAATATTAAGGATAAAGCTGGAACTTCTCTGCTTCAAAAGAATCAGCAGCCACATGTGTATCATTTCCCACAGAAATTATTTTTTTTACTGTGACACAGGACATTGTGACCTGCAGAACGATGTGGCACTAATGGGAATTTCTTTAGAGGAGAATACCAAATTGAGAGGCACAGTCAACACAGTTTACCTGAAACCCTACAACAGTTTGACAAAGACAGTTGTGGACTACAGACTGTGGCTGTTTCATAGGCAAAACCCACCAATGATTACACCACAGAAGCATGCTAACATCTTGAACCAAGTTTTGCCTTGCAACTTCTTCATGGAACAGGAGGAAATGACAAATTTATTTCCAAGGAATCAACTGGCAAGTTTAACTCCTTGAAATTAATTTGCACTGAAATATTTGTGTTTCCAATAGATGGATGATTACCATCCTGGTAGGCCCTTCTAATATATCTTGGATACTGGTATAAGGCAAAATTGTTGCAAGGCAAAATTACTTTTCTAGATGAAGGCAAGAGAAGCAAGCAAGTTTTTTAACCCGCACAAAATAAAAGGCTCCTGGGAAAAGAAAAAATAAAACAAATAAACAAATAAACAAACACCACATGAAACAAACAAAAAAAACCCCCAACAAAACAACAATGAAAAATGAAACACAGCAACAAAAGCACTTGGGCATTATACTCATAGACAGAGTTTTCAATTTAATGTCAGAAGCATTCTTACTGCCATCTCAGGCAAAAAAAAAGCCAAGACTTGACATATTCCAAGGCCAGTCCTTATTCTGAACATTTTACAGATATCTTGTGTTAAAATTTATACCGAGTTGGATAATAGAGGCAGTCTGAATTCCCAGCCCATGGAAGTGTTTAATGGCTTAAGTGGTGATTTAACCAACTGGAAAGTATCTGGGAAGTTCTTAGGTCTAATGGCCACCAACATGTTATTTGTACATAATCATGTGTCTGGTCTTACCAAATGAGAGAGGGAGTTATGCAAAAAATTATGCTGGAAAAGGTGGGAAGTTGTCCTACACCATCCTATTTTTCTAAGAGCTGAGGTTCAGATATTTCTAAGCATCTACCTTTAGCGCCCCTTCATGCAGAAGACATTTGTTCCAAACAGGTGGCTCTCATAAAAACACTGAAGAGAAAGCTACAACTGCCCAGCTTCTGCTCTTCTGTAAAGACCTTCCCACTTCAGCCTCAACCATTTGATTCACCCGCCTTCTGTCAGCATTAGAGCAGATCCTTTTTCTCCATTTTGTTCATTAATGCTATTTTTTCAGACCAACTTAAAAACTAAGTAACAACACCAACAATAATAACAGCAACAGTAGTTTGAAACTACCAAGAGGGAACTGTCCGTTTCATCTGAAAGCAAAAAAGATAGAAAACCTAATCTGTTTTCTTTGTTGTTTTTCTTCAAGAACCTTCTTTCTAAACAAATAGGTGGGGCAGTGACCTGGGTTCCTATCTCAAGCCACACCCGTCAACTTGTATAAAATCCAGTCATCATAACTAAGTAAATTGAGGAAAGAACAAACAAGTGAGCCATAATCTAATTATTCCAAATAAATTGTTATTTTGCTGCAAATTTAGAAGTATCACTCAATCTTCTTTAATATCTAGGGTGCTGTTGTTTATTCTTCACATTGCCAGCAGATCATAGGCAAATGACTGGCAAGTGATTTCAGAACTCATCCTGCTTCTTCTATCTTACATCAGGAAAATAACTATTTGTTTAGGTGAGAAAGAATTTTCTATGGCTCCTTAACTGATATAGTGAATATTTAGAGACAGCTTTACAGAAATAGAAAGGTTTATGGCAAGTAGACAAATAAATTCCATTCATTTATGAAGGCTAAGCAAGTGTTGTATAGCAAGAAAACTGTACAGAGTCTGTGCTCTTGATTGATCAGATTCAATTACTGCCAGGATCAGAGCTAGTGCTTTTGAGAGTCCCATTTCCTACAAGTGCTTTTCAAGAGTCTTTGTGAGTCTGCTTCAATGGCACAGCACCGTACCCTATGTCTTCCACAAGTCCTCTTAGAGCACCAGGAGACAATGTGGATTTTGCTACTGAGAATGCGATTTCCACTTTTGATTACGCCACCGTCTTCACTAACAACTTCTTGAATACTTGAGATATGCACTGGGAATCACACACCTCAGAAAAACCCCTTTAGGTGTGGGGTCGTAACAGATCTTGCTGCATTTCCCCATTCCAATTTAAATTCCAGAAAATCCACTGGAAGATCAAGTGAAGGGACGAGGGGCAAGATACAAAGCCCTCGGGCAGAAATAGATCTTCAGGCAGTGTCTAGCAGGCTGGTGGAACACTTGCATGTAGTGCTGCAGACACCAGACGGTTCCAAAGGTTCAAGGAGAGGTTGGACAAACTCACAGAGGATAATTCGACTGAGGATCATTAAATACAGAAAACCGACCTCTATTCAGAAAGCCCCTGGGCTAAAGGTAGAGAATGAGAGGGATAGGAAAATAGCAGAGGAAGTTATTATTTTGCCTTGTTCTCGTATTTTCATAAAAAGCATTCCATTGGCCAGTACTGGAGACAGCTGCTGAAATACAACAGACCATTGGTTTGGTATGGTGTAGACCTGCCGTCCTACACACGTTTCTGGAGTACTGGATCCCAGAACAGTAAAAAGGCCCTACAGTGAGCAGATGATGTGAGACTCTGGTGAAACAAACAGTGTGAGCTGCCCACACCACACACAGGATCACAAAGGTCTGTGTTTCTCCACTCAGCCTTTTCAGAACTTTAAAAAACCTACACATTAACCTCAGTGGTACAGGACGTAGGCAGAAATCTGCCTACCTCTTTGCAGAAAAGGACAGCCAAAGCTAGCATCTAAATCACAGTAGGCAACAGCTTTTTGGTAAGATTTTCTAAATATTATGTATCCTAATTACACAAATGGACAGCCAGTGAGTTGCAAATTCCCCAGTAAAGCCTGCCTAGCACAAGATCTTTTAATTCTACCTTTAAAGTGAGTGATTTACAGGAAATGAGCTAGAGATTTCAGTGCTGACTGCAATCAAGACCCTTATCTTTACAATGAGAATGATTTATAGCAATTTTATGCTAATAGCTCTCACCCATTATTATCACAAGAGAGAATATATGTCAAAATTCTTTATTCAACCCAAATCACACATCAGCCAGGCTTCCCATTCAAACTATCTGATTGGGACCTACAGAGGCAGAAGGCACACAATGACTTTCACAGCCTTTTATGCTCTCCTCTTACTTTGGACAGTTTATAAAATGGCTGAACTTTGTTTTGAATGACAAATACAGGTCAATACAAAGTGCAGGTTTGGGGGTGGACATCCAGTTCTACAAAAATGATGACTATCAAATTCTTGTCCCTCTTCAAATATCGTATCTAATTAATTTTTCACATAAACACTCCCTAGCACCCAAATAAAGAACCCTTATGACTCTCAGGTATGTACAGAGGTAACATGGATTCGAAAGCCACAGCTACTGCAGGCTGGACAGTGCTCTGGGGCAGATCCCCACTACACCCACACTGTTGCTGCCTTTCCAACACATACACTGTTGGAGGCAACACTGGGCTAGACGGTCCTTACTTTGGATATGACAAGAGGCCTGCCTCCTAATATGCTTTTGAACGGAAAATAAACAGTGAAACAGATTGCACATAGTTCTTCTGGTGTGCCCACTGCTCAAAAGGAAAGATTAAACTTACAGCGTGAGGGAGTTCAATAGGAATTGAATCTTGAGGGAATTTCAGCGATCATAGGTGCAAAGCAGCTGCTAGGAACTAACAGGAGCTAGGGCACAGAAAGAGAATTTTCTGTATTTAGATTTGTCTGCCCAGTGCTTATTCCAACTGGATTTGAAGTGAAGAATTTCAGCTTACACGACTGGAACTGTGTTGTTTTTAATGAGCCAGCCTAATCCCGCTGCATACTGAGCAGTGCTGAGTGCCACAAGGTGGTATCTTTCTTGCTCAGCACTTTTTCCCTTCCTATCAGGATCCCCTCTGTGTTCATCATGGGTCTATTTATAACAAATGCTTTCCTATAGGCCTGCTATGCCAAATACCAAAAATTGCTCCCACTCACTGCAAGGCAGAAATTCTATTCCTGTGTAATTTATTCTGTCTTTATATTTCTAACCTAGAGTACAGTGCAGATTCAAACCATTTGCCATCTTTCATCATTTTCAGATATGTGTATACTGCAGTAATCTTCTCCCACATAGATTAGTCAGTATGCATCACGAATAAGTAAGTGCGTGTAAGGAGGACACAGAAACTGCTGCTTTTGAGAGATACATGTAAACGCTGAGTTCTTACATTCTGTGAACTAGCCTGCATCTCTGTGAAGTCGTATCAATGGAGAATATTCCCTGGTGATTAGAGACCTGCAATCTATTTTGGTACATGTCAGAAGAAGTGCGGGACGGGTAACCTATATGCACAGTGAAAGACAAAATTGTAGCTCATCCTCAGAAAAAAAAACTTTGAAAAAACATGAAAACATGTTTTCAGACGTGGTGTTCTTGTTGCATAAAACTTTGGACTGGTTCACGCTGCAATAATCAGTGTTTGATCAAGTATATATCCTTCCTGGGATAGCCTTCCTGATCATTTGTTATCAGTAAAAATATTGGTATCTTTTTTAATACCCCCCACTTTCTTCTTTCCAATCCTTTCCAGCTACACTGTGGATGCTGCCTGCTGACATATGTATTTTCTCCTTCAGTACTCTTAAGTTTCCACTTGAGAGTTGGGGCTTCTCTCAAATCCATAACTGGGAGCTATGTCCTATGCTCACCTGTGTGTCTGCACTAAAACCATACCAAAAGGAACGTGTTTCCCATACCCGGGACGAGTTCCTCTGTGGGAGTTTCTCTGTATGACATCTCCTTCACTGAGGATGCCTTCTTGACCCCAAACTCCATGATGTGGATCACCTATGCAGAGACCCTTTTCCATCACTGATTAGCCACCCAGGATTAGCTCCCAGGATCGGGTTGCTCAGTCCTGTACAGACAAGACCTCTCACCCTGTATATACACGAGTGTAAAGGTACGTGATAGTACACATATACTTCCTTTTGGTAATCTTGTAATAACAACAGGCTGCCCAGAAAAGCCGTGGATGTTCCATCATTAGAAGTGTTCAAGGTCAGGTTGGAAGGGGTTGGAAGCAACCTGATCTAGTAGAAGGCAGACACATTGAAAACAGATGATCTTTGAAGTTCCCTTCAAATCCAAAACATTCTATGATTCTAAGAACTTGATGAAGGATTCTCAATACTGAAGACTCAAGTCCCCCCTGCCCTCAATCAGATCAAAGCTATCTTTCTCAGGACTTCAAGGTGCAGTGAAACAGCAAGCATCACAAAATAGGGTAGGAAAATAGATACTAGAATGAGTATCACAAGGTTATCTCAGGTACCCACCCCCAAGATACAATCCCCATTCACTGGGTATGATGTATGACTGAAGTCACTCAAGCTCCACCTAAACATAAAGAAGTAGTATAAAAATTAGTTGAAAATACAGAAATGTTGAGGGGGAGGCTCCATCAGCTTAACTTCTGGGATCTGTCAATAGGCTGGACCTGTCTTGTCCCCCCATAGGGCCACTTATTAGGTAAGAAAAGTACTCTGTGCCTCCTGAATGATTATCTCGAGGGGGAAGTAGAGCTTGCTAGTGTACTGCTTTGAATGAGTATATTACTTTGAATATACTTTCACAGTCATTTATCACTGGCAGTTCTTGAACCTTAACCTGTCACAATTTTATTTATTAAGAGAGTTATTCTAGTCAGGATGGCAAATTCACCCAGTTCACATCTCAATGACTGGACTTTACCTTTGAGTTTTAATTCACTCTTCTGTGAAAAACAGAAGAGTGAATTTCTGTCTTTTGGAAAATACCCTACTGTCTGGCAGTTCTAAAGAAGCAGGATCCATTGTTACTACTGAAAAGTGTTCCAGTGCATGCAGGAGGGATGAGGAGAGTACCACCTCTATGGCTGACAACAGTGTAAGAAATCTAGCTGGTTTCTAAACAAATGGTTCATTTTGCTGCTACATATCAAATGAGCAGAAAAACAGTGGCTACTCAGCCCCAGGAGGATGGAGAGCCTTCAGACATTGTAATTACAGGGTATCATAAGCTCCCCCAAAATGGAAATGAAAATGTAAGTGTCTCTGTGAGCTAATGAGCCCCTAAGCCTCAATTCCAACTAGCAGCTGCTTATCACAATTTTACATCTGCTATGCAAAAGAACCCAGAAGCACAGCTGCATCTGAAGCAATACTGGAGACAGAGAACTGATGCAAAGAAAGATGGGACATGACCTAGAAGCATGGCTAGAAAGAAGTGTGACTTCACACTCTTCAAATGGGCCAAACACCAAGTGTTTAAAACACGGGGTGAACAAGGTTTTCTGCTGCCAAGAATAAATGCCAGTGGCTGCACAAAAAGGGCCTAAGGACTGTCTTACAAAGAGAGATAGCGACTGATGGCTGTAGCCTGGATCTCCTTACAAGTCTCAACACATCACGGCTCTCACCGATGTTCTTCCCTGCTGTAGATAGCTCTGCACACATTTTCAGCTTTCTGTCACGCAGAGATCTCAGTCTAGGCCACGACAACAAAGAATGAGCAACTATAAAGGCTCGATGAGTTTTAGCTTCCTCACAGTGTACAGAAAACAGCAGAGACCCAACCTAATAAGGGAGCAACACATATGCTTAATTTTAGCTCATGCTTTTTACCTTACTGATCATAATTTACAGCATTTCAAGATTAAAGCCACAAAACATTAGCTGGGATCACAGCAATCCCATTGATCTACATCTTCTTATACTAAACATCCCAATTTTTCAGCTGTAGACGAAGTCATGTTTTAACATTGAGTGAAACCTTATACTTTTAAGGCAAGAACCAATGCAACTGTTAAAAGCTGATGATTTTTTTTCACCCCTTTTAAGTCTGTGGCAAGGTAAACAGCCAGTGACTTAGACAGAGATCAAGAGATGGGGAGAGATGGGGAATAAGTTTTTAAGCACTTTTTTTTAAGCACTGTTTTTGCTTAGACACTAAAACAAGGTCCTAGTTTCAAACATAATGAGAAAGGGAGAAAAACCACTAATAGAGAAACATTTGAATGCTCGTGAGGTAAACTTTTTGTTGAGTGTTATGCCTCAATTGCAAATGGGACAATCTGATTAATCCTTGAGTCACTTCCATTCTGTTTCTTCCCTTTGCAAACACCACCAAGGAATTTCCAGTTATACAATTTTAAAAGAACAGGCCAGGTTAACTTGTTTTGTGAACTCACTGCACTGTTTTCCAGCACAGAAAGAACTCTTCCCACCACCATGCAGGCGACTTACACACAAGTGGCCACTACACTGGCCACAATCACTGGGAAATCACACCTCCTCCTAACAGCTGGCATGAAAAAAAGAGTAAATGACAGTGCTTCTAGAATAAAGACCAAACATGGTCCTAAATTAGTACACCTAAAGACTGTCAAGGGTTTAGATTTTTTTTTTTTAACAGAATGGAAGACAGAATTAAGAAGCAATGTCTGCCTCTTCAGGCTGGAAACTTGCAGTGTTGTTTGACTGGTAGGTATATTCAAAATTCATGTGTCACTTGTAAGTTCATGCCAGTCACCCATATTTAAGAGAAGTGCAACTGTCATGGATAGCCAGAAAGAAGGACAACATATCTTATTCACAGCAGCTTCCAGCTATTGCTCAAGGGACCTAATCCCAGCACTGTATTCTTTTTTCAGCTCCTCTAAAACCTACTTCTTTTCTTGAGAACACGGCAATCTCAGGTGTTTTCCCCTATATCCTCACCTCTCATCTTCACTGTATTGGCCCTATTTAAGAGCAGCCTCTTGTTGATTCTGCCAAGGGAGCCGCAGCACATAAAAATGGCTCATGCTAGTTATGTCTTCCTTTCACTCAAAATACAAAGCAAGGTCCCTGAAATACATACCACCAGGCAAACTGCCTCTTGCATGCTGAATTAAGGTTCAGATGCTTCCTGTTCTAATATGAACAGAGTACTCCTTTGAGAGGACTCCCATACTGATAGAAGGTTTTAGCTTGTTCCAAATACCCATCAAATATTAGACCAATACCCATCAAATCACAAAGGAGACAGAAGAGCACATGGAGAGAGGAATAGCACAGTGCTAACAAGCAAGAACCTGTTCCTTGCACTTAAAAAGAATGCAATACTTTAGAAGACAAAACACCAATAACAACTTGGTTCACTGGTTAGAGTGTAACACCAATCACAAAACTCACAGATGCTTTGCTAGCATTCCTATCTAAATTCTAGAAGATTAGGGGCACGTCTCAGTTCAAGGATAACCCCAGCTCTGAGGCAGCTAATAACACAAGACCTGTCAGACACCATATTCTGCTGTCAGAATACCTCCTCACACCACTCAAAACCTTCCTTAGTTTCACAGAACCTCTCCTAATTCCACTGCCCCACCAAACTTTTCCAGGAGCAAACAAAGAAATACAAGAGTAAACCATTGCAGTGAAGCAATAAAATTGACTGCTGTTTAGCAGATTTGAAAGCAACTACATACCTTCTTTTTTTTGCACACATTCCAAGCCAAGGTAAATTGGGTCTGTAGTTGTGACCTTCTGCCAGGAAGACAATCCTGATAGGAGCAATCTGAGCTAATATGGGCATCCAGCAGGTATGGTAAAGCAACATTGCCCATGTTCTCTCCTCTCACCTTAAGCGAAGGCACTGCCTCTCACAGGTTCCTTAAAAGGTCAGTTAATACTGCTTCTTTGAGGGAACCTCAGAATTTCCCAGTTAAAAGTGATAGTTGTAGCCACTAGTATGTTTATAGAAGCTACCACAAAAAGGCTTCTGGAAAACACTTGTATTGCTTTGTCAAGTATGGAAGCTGATGCACAATTGATTTGCTGTCAGCTTGGAAGAATGTGCTGCTGGTAGAATATTCTGCAAGGTCTATCCTTCATTTTAATTAATGGTTTAAATGACAACATTGACACCTATCCCATTGTAAAGTGCAAACAAGGTGGTGTAAGAAAGTAACAAATGCAAGGCTTGTTAAATGACAGAATACTTTGCATTACCAAGCAAAAAAACAGTGCAGCTTTCAAGCACAACAGCCTTTCCTCAGTTTTGTGTCTGGATGAGGGCAAGCAAAAAAGGGCTGTCACACAGGGCAAAGTTAGCATTATAAGTCTTCTCAAATAATGGAATGAAATAGACAAAGTGCAAAACCAACAGGGCCTATTAAAGAAGCATATTCAAGTGCACAAGTACAGGAACACTTCCTGCAAGGAACTTGCTAGCAGTTCTGCTGAAAATATGTTGACAGATATCTAAATTACTGTCACAGCTAAGGCATGGAATACACAAGATTACATTTTGCCCTGCCCCTACAATTATTACAAGATCACAATGAGAGGAAAATCAATGCTGTGTGCCAGGAAATAGCTTATATTCGAGTTTAAAGAGAAGAGCTACTAAATACAGCTCTTCCTCATCCTGACATAGTGTATCAGGCAGAAAATCATTCCAATATTCCAAGCTATTGTGTTCCGCCGAAAATGTTTGAATGACCTTATAACCTTCACCCTTCTCTTTTTATTAGTGGCCAGAATATATGCCAATGCTGTATTTCACCCTTCTCCAGCAAAGAACTATCACAGGTCCTTTTCATCACTTCATTATCACCTTTTGGGCCAGAGAAGGAACACATGCTTATTCATAGGAAGAAGTTGTAAATGTTCCCCAGAGATCTGCTTGGGGAAGACATATTTTAAATAATGAAACACTGGTCTCTAGTTTAAATGATTTGTGTTACTTTCCATTATCAAACTGGTCTATCCATTTGAGTTGTGTAATGAGCTTGGTCAGTATCTTCAGCTGGAATGTTACACAAACAAGTTAATCACGCTGAAGTTGAGATAAGAAGCAGCTTTTCATGACAAATACATCCTTTCACCAAAACTAGTCCAACACTTTGCATCCTTTGATATTCTGTGGCTAAGTGGTTTGAAGCACAGCCATGTGTCTCCGCTTATGCTGATCTGCATAGATCATGCAGCAGTGAAACCACAGCACCGTTTTTTTACAGACAGACAATGACAGCTGAAGTCCTGCCTACTTATGCCATGACTCTGAACTGGAACACTCAAGGCCTTGCCCCAAAAAGCAGTGACAGCACCACTGCCTGTCCAGCTGGTTTCCTCTCTCAGATTTATTGCTATAGGCACAATCTCAGAAGAAAGTTAGTTGGGTTCAGGCACACATTCTGCCCTCTGGTATAAACCAGACTGAGCTTTTCATAGCCTAGAGGCCTACTGACAACAGAGTGGCAGTGTTGAAAAAATGTCCAACAAATGACTGCCATCCAAGACCAGAAGTCAGTAACATGTTCAGCTTAAGAAGTAGCTCTGCTTCTGATAGTGGGGTAAGGTAATGGTGGGCAGAGAGAAGAAAGCTCTTGGCACATACCTTCTGTTCCCCAGTATTCTTCAGGGGCCCAGAATAGTCTGGAAAACAGAAAGGACTTCCCATATCACCTGTGAAAAATTATCCTACGGGCCAGAAAATAAGAAAAAAAAACTATAGATAGACAATCTGTCCCAATGACCATACTGGCACGTGCCCACGACCGCAGGGTCAGGTAAAGTCAGACAGGTTTCTGAGTAACTGATTACATGTGTTTTGCTCTGTATCCTTAAGCAACAAGTCTGCAAGGTTAGGCCAGCTTCTGCAGGGAGCAGACAAACTGTGACTGTACTCTTCTCTCACTATCCCAGGTGTGCTGCTTGTTTTGTTTTTGAGGGCATGGAACAGGATTTAAATGAGAAGAAAAAATCCCAACAAATCCTGTTGTGCCCAACACAACTAATTTCTTATTTTTTTAGAGGGCAGTTACTGCCAGTTTTAATACATGTCTTAATGAAGAATGAAGAAGTAACAGAGCTACTTCTTAAGCTGAACATGTTATTGACTTCTGGTCATGAATTCATGAGCTGACTCCCTTAGAAGGGCTTTGTAGTTAAAGAGACTGGGAATAGGAACCTTGTTAAAATAAAGCCCTACTGAGCATTTTGCACTTCAAAATAGTTACCTCTTACGACTTTCTCTATTTGGTTCTCTAATTAAAAGGCTAGCAAACATGAACAGGGAGCATTTTACAGAACATAGGGAACCTTAGGTCTCTCCACTTGAGCCCTGAACTGAATTTAACTACTCAGAGACTGTCAGTGATATAATCACTGCGCATTAACCCCTACACATATGCTCCACTGGCAGCACCATGTGAGTATCAGCCTTGTAATGCAGACTGCTGAGCCGTACAAATTCATGGCTATCATTTCTTTGTCTCTGTCCTCACTGCTAGGCCCAGCAAACACCTGGCTGTAAACAGTGGCAAGCATCAGAATCTAGACACATGGTTTCAGGAAAAATGTTGCAGCAGTCCAAAAAAGGGTAACACGTTTATTGGTAGATAAGTAGAGAGCTGAGCCCTCAAACAGGAATTATTGTTTCACTTCCCTCCTTCCATCATTGTGACGGTCCTGACAGATCACTGGGAAGAATAGCCCCCAGAATTTCTGTGAAGAACAGACAGAAGCTCTAGCTGTAACAAATAGCATTAGCAAAATGTCAGTAGATTCATGCTGTTACCACCCACCAGCTGCACCATTAAAGGGTGTCCGCTCCTAAGAAAAGGGATGCCCAACATCCCTTGGGATGCCATGGAGGTAGACAAGGGTGATTTACTGCTCTGTGCAGGGCGATAACATGGGCATGAATCACCAGGTGCCTTCAGAGAGAAGCTAGATTGAAGTTTGTGTGATAAGGTGAGCAGGAAAGAAAGCATTTTCAGGTCTAAGGCCTGCCTATCTTTCTTATATGGAATATGTAAAGCATTCTTGATCCTGGACATGACTAATCAAACAAATCCTCTGTGCCTTCTCAGGACACTGCTGCAGGACTGAAGTAGCTGAGACAAGTGATGCCAATTAGATCCCCCTGCTAGGCACTGCATTTTAGATGAGGAATACCACATGGATAGTCTGATCCTGGTGGATACATCTCAAGAGAGTTCCTAAGCTCTCCCGTTAAGTGGTTGTAGTGCTATCTTAGCACAAAAGTAAAACAGAAAGATAACATTCTGACATGAGGGTTCTTGGCATGAGGGAAAAAAGGAGACTGAAAGACAAGCCAATGTCCATGTCTGTGCCTGTCAGCTATTGACAGGAAAGAGAATTAACCATTTAAGTCACTATAAAAACACAAGTAGAAGAGGTACAGAAATGAATCTGAAATCATATGTGTCTCATACTTTCAAATTTCAAATGGCACTCAGACCATTTGAAATTAGGTGTGGCTTTCCCTGTGATACCAGTCACATTTAAGTCAAGGCCTTCTAGGACCTTCAAGGTCCTCAAATTACATGTCTATCTATTATATTTTGTGGTATCTCTGATTAATCTTTCTCAATGCACAAAAATTTCCCTACAAAGATGAATGGCACTTCATTCTTACAAAATGTTTGAAGACGGAACAGTGTGATCTTTCTCTTTTGCTCTAAGAGCGCTGCACTTGGAGCAGATCTGGCCCTTGCCATACCAATGAACTCATTCATCAGCCTTGTACATAGTCTCCCAGGATATCTGCATCCTGCTTCCTCACCAGCCCATTCCTTCCCAATAGAGAAGTTCAGCACAAATACAAGGAGGAGGATTTCCAAAGGCCCTGGTCCATGAGTTCTTCTCTGATCCCTGAGAAAGTTCTTAAGGCCCAAGATATGAAAGGAAGATTTTGACATAGATGGACACTTCTTTCCCATTCTGCTGAAGCCAAATGGGAATGCGGGCAGGTAAGGAGAGCAGCCACCTCGCGCTGCAGAGAACAGACTTTCAAGCTCTGAGACAACCTTCAAAAACTGAAGTGGTAAGTGAGGAGCAAGACAGCACACAGCAGCTGAAATTGGGTAAATGAGACTTTTCAGAGGAGGAATGGGTAGGCTTCCCCTCCCCTGCCATCACGAAATGTATTTCCAGAATCAGCTTTCCCCAGTGTCAGAGACAGAAGTAAGAGCAGAATTCCCATTGCTTTTTTCACCTGATTAAGTTGTCATGCTTGAACGTGCAGGTGGCAACAGCGTGAAGGCACACTGCTCAGCTGCAGGTGATGCACAGCAACAAGCCATGCTAGGCACCCAGCCCAAGGAGACAGAAGGTACTCCTCCCAGCACTTGGGAGTCCTGCATAAATCTGGTGCTGGGTTCCAACCACAGCTTCATCCCTGCTGTAAATATCTCTCCAGAGATACCTGCTTAGGAACATAATTGATTCTACATGTCTTCAGGGCTTATGAGTTCTTATTGGATCCTTTCACGCCCTGAACTTCATGGGGAGAGAAGTTTTGCTTTCCAGGTTGTCCTGCGCTGAACAGATTTGCTTTTGTTCTGTTCCCTGGGTCTTAAGTGAGGGGAGAGAATAGATGAGGAAATTTATACAACACTAAGGCAATGTCAGTTTTCATTAAATATAGTGGTTTTAGCATGGACCACATGCTACCTGGCTGTCATGCCCTTAACCTAAAGGGTAATTTTGTTATGAAAGATTGCAGGATGGGAGTTTGGTCACCTCCTCCTACGTGGATGATTTATTTACCCTCCTAACTCCTCGAATCATTTATCAGAGAATTCGCACTGCATAAAAGTTATCAATAATACACGAGTGTCAATGTGTTTTATGTATTCACTTCAAAGAAAATATGAACCATGCTGTCACTGCATTTGCTGACTTTATGCTTCTTTTGGATTTAAAGCTTATTTCAAATCTTTCAAAAACTAGACTATTACCATTTTTTTTCTTGCCATGAAATGGACACCTTTTCATTGAATCACTTTTGCATTTCATACTGCCAGCCAAGGCTACTGTGAAATATCTGTCATCCAAAAGCTACTAAGCCCAATGTTTGTCACTTAACCCTAATCATAATTTCCAGCTAACCAGTAAGGCAAAAAAGAAATTTATCAGCTCCACTCTCTTTACAGCTGCTTTATTCCCAGCTGTAACATAACCAGTTATAATTGAGTTGCAGTTTAATCAACTAAGTGGGCCACCCTGTGAGGAAAAATGGAGGGAAAAAAAAAAAGAAAAAGAGGGAAAAAAAAGAAGAGAGAATCTAGGTCGCTCTGTTCTTAAGACAGCAAAATAGATAATTGCTTCACTCCACAGCATCCATGCTGCACTTGAGGTATGTTTGAAATCTTATGTAACTAACACCATCCCTAGGTTAGCCAGACCATCCGTAATAATATGCCATAAATACCTCTTCCATGCACATGACGGTGATAGATCTGACTTACCCTTTTCAGACTGTGTGAAAACAAGGAAATTCCAACCCATGAGATTTTGAGAGGATTTTTGTGAATTTTTAAGAAGAGGAAGAAAACCCCTTTGATTATTTTACTTGCATCTGCAAGAAATTAATAAAAATGCTGGTCTTCAGCTGCTGTAGATTGACAGATGTCTGTCAAGAAAGACAGCTGAAATTTCTGAATTACATATGGTGTATCAAAGAAGTGCCTATGAGTGCCCAGGACCTTGTTGTGCAGAATCAAGCGCTGAGTTTCCCTGGTCGCCCAGAGATCATCTCTGTTGGGCTAGGTTAGCTCTACTGTCTTTTACTTAGAGCTAATTTTTTTAGTACACAAAAAGGACCTTGTACAGAAGGATCTTGTACAGTACAAAGCAAAATGTACACTGAAGTGATCCCTGAATAAAAAAACAAGACAAATAACTACGTAAGAACCAGCAATAAGACAGCATGCCTATAACAGACAGAAAAAAAAAAAATGGGTGTTGTTAACTCAGGGCAGCCAATTCACAATAGTCAGCTGGAGTAAAAACATCCTTGAAACTGACACACTCTGCATTTAACCCAAGGAGAGGATTCAATATGTGAAGCAAAGTCAAAGCTTTGCACTTGGACTTCACTTTCCTGGGTGGAAACAGAACACTCTTGTCTGTGGAAGTGGTCGAGGGGATGCATTTTACCCACCTATTACAAGCAACTGTTACTGCATCTGCCAGCATAGCAGGAGCACGTGCTGCTGTCTTGGAGGAGAGGTGCTGAGTACCAGGCAGAAGGAGTACCACCTGAAAAGTTCTACCAGATGATTCAAAACACAAAGCCAGAAGTCCCAATCAAGCACCTCGGCCATGAGGCAAGTCACTGTCTCCTCAACAGGGGATGATCTCAGGCCACATGATCAAAAGATGTGTCGAACACCTTGACATGGTGTTCAGAGAGATGTGAATCGCAGTCGGATCTCTGCCTGGCACAGTGTTCACTGGCAGTAAAACAACATGCACAATCAGAAGAAAGGGATGGCACATTCCTCCTCTTCCAGAAACCAGTATCTTGCAACAGCAGTGATCTGGATCTACCGCTCACCTGTGTGCCCTTGCTGAAGGTTTCCTTTGAGTGGGCTCTCCTGAATTAGTCAGGCAGTTTTACTGGTTGAAAAGACTTGGTTGAAAAGTTATCAGCCATGGGGAAGGAGCATACAGGAGGCATTTGAGCCCAAGAGATTCAGTCCTGTATATAAAACATACGTCTTTCTCTGAGTGCTGGGCCAGCACAAGGCACCCTCAGAAACTGCTGCCTAGATAAGAGATCTAAGTCATACTGCAATGTGAGCCTGAGTCCAGAATACTGAGATGGCAGACAGCAGGCGCATAAACTACGGAGCATCATCTGAAACTAACAATCAGGAAAATAGTAAATATTGGCACTGAGGAAGAGCTTATATTCAGACAATTATTGAAAACCAGGAAGAGGTCCCAGAGAAACACCTAATTCTTAAATTACTTTTATCTCAACCATAGCATAAAACAAAAAAATTGCCAAATGCATTGAAAAGAGCTGCTTCCATGTAAATTGCAGTCACAAGTTACCATGGAGGGAATGTCAAGCTCTGCTTGTTACTTGAAGCTCAAAATCCTTGCCTGAGCTGAAACACCACAGCTGGAAAGATATTCAGTGCAGCCATCTATAGTAGCAATTACTTTGTAAATCCACCAAGTCCTTTGAAATAAAATCACTTTCAATCTGAATGCAAAAGTTGATTTCAAATCATCTGTGAGCGTGGACATAACATAGCTGGCAGACCTCTCCTGTCATACAAATACAAAGGGGTTAAAATGTTTTCAGAAAAGGGAAAATTTACCACAGCTCTGTAACTAACTCACCCAGAGGGACACGATGCTGGTTACCACTACGCTAGGTTTCCATTCTGGACACCATCAGATGTTATCACATATTGGAACAAAATCAAAATTTACTGTAAAATCTAAACCCCTTTTTAGGGAAATTCTGTCATTGTAGACAATCTTGTAAGTGAAGACTCAAAGACATTTACTCTCTGTTGAGGGACTCAGGACCAATAATTATTTCCTGCCTCACTGGCCCTAACTCTCTGAGCATGTACAATTATTTCAAATGCACCCAAGACTCAGTTTCCATTTCTTCCTGCTTGCTGCAGCAGCAGGATTCCCCAGAGAGAGCACCTCTCTTCTGTCCCACTAGTCAAGAGACAATAATTACTGACTCAAGGATGCTCATGGCCAATTTATTCACATTATCCTTTTACCAATATTGTCCTTCACTTTAAGTAGCTCTTCCTTCACTGCAGTGTTCACCTCTCTCATGTACTTAGAGAGAGTAGTGGTGTCCCTGCTTAACCTTTTTCCTGAGCATTTTAATCTATCTCCATGTAATTATAAATTTCCTTTCATGCACCTTTTAATCTTGTCATTGTGCAGCCAGGGTGACACAGAACAGAAACTTCTGATATTTAACAGAAAATACAGAGGAGAAAGTTACAATTGTCAAGAGAAGTGTTTTAAGTACACAGAGTTAAGAAAAAAACAAAAACCAAACCACCAAACCCACCAAAATTAAAAAAGATTCATCTGCTTCTAATGAAGTCTAGATTTTTTCTGAATTTTCTTCCCAGCACTTTTATTCCTGGCTAGAACAGTGTAGAGGAGGAACTATATATATGCTGGCAAAATCTCTGTGTATTTTCTCCTTCTNAAAGATTTAAAACAAGATAAACCAAAACAAAGTAATCATTAGAGCTGCAGACTTGAGCCTTACAAGCTTGGGATTTTTTTTTTTTTTTTAATTTAAGGCAAAAAAAATCTGAAGGAAACTGCAAAGAAAAATCTAATTCACAAAGAACAAAATATTTCACTCAGAATCTGGGAAGAGTAGCATGCATACACTCAGCTCCAGCATAAAATAAATAACCGTCAGAGATTATTAATACATTGGTTTAGACATGATGTCTTAGTCTCACATGGTCTTTCATGTTTGCAATATGTCTTCTTTTCTTGATTGCTGAGAAAAATACAAACTAGGTGTTTAAAAGCTTTTCATTAAAAAAACCACCAACACAGCCTTAGTAAAACGTTTCCAAAGCCTCTTGCAAATTAAGATTTTGATTAACATATGCATTTGCAAAGAATTCAAGAGGCACACACACACGCACTGCACAGGACAGGCACTAGAACAGAGGCGAGGCAGTCCCAAACAGTTCCTGCCCCTTCAGGGAGGCTGCAGAAAGTTTCACAGTACATGCAGTAACACCATGGCAGTGAAGCAGAAGTAACAGGAAAGTTGCATTGCCAACACCAAGTCAAGGACAAATTTTCAAGTCCATTAAGTCCAGAAGTTCAGCTCTGTCCAGCAGTAAGAAGCAGAAGGAGTGACAGAAGGACAGAAGAATGCCCATGGAGGGAAGGGCAGTGCTCAGAGGTCCATGTGTCTAGCGGAGTCTGTTGTTTTCTAGGGATAAGGGTGCCCTGTACTGCTTTCTGTGCAAGGAGACTGGGAGAGACACCATTTAACCAGAGATCAGGCTACCTTCCCAAGCACACCCAGGGTTCTCCCACAGACAAGGCCAGCAATTGAGACAGCCATCTTACACTCAGTTACCTTCAACAGAAGATTTAAACTTCTTTTCTGCTGGTCAACTTTGCCTGAGCTCACCAGCAAAAAAAAAAAAGAAGAGATAAGATCCAGGGACACAGAGACACGGCAGCTCAGCTATTTGTCAACCTAGGCATTGACACACATTTCTTTCCCATCCTTTTTCCTTTAATTGTTACCTGTCTTCCCCTTCATTGCTCCAATTCTATCAGGAGATTGGAGTTATCAAAACAGCTCCACCATTCCCCACCTGGATCTTCTTCTTGTTGTTGTTTCTTTCCTTATTTTCTACAGAAGGTAATTCACAGCCATTTGAATCCCAAATTTATGTTGATGTTGTATGTTTGACATTCCTTCAAGGTCAGTATCACTGCAAATAAGCCACGAGACTCAAATCATGATGCAAAAAAGTAAGTAGCTACTAAGCAGCCTCATTCTTGTAGGTAATGACAAATTCAAGTTGCAAAAAGATGCACAAAGTCAGCAGATTATATTTGTTGTTTTTACTAATGAACTTCGGCAGTGACAGCATCCACCCAACTTGAAAGCAGCTCATTTAAAAATACAGGAGAAAGGGGGGAAAAAAAAGTTCAATCCTCAAATTGCACGGCGTGGTCGTCAATTAGTCCCTAGCAGAGAGACACAATTTGTTTGAAGTATTTTGTTTCTATTATGCACTGTGATTCGTACCAGTGATAGATCACTAGCAACCTTTGCCATGTCTGTAACTGCAGCTGTTACCCTTTAGCAAACCACATGAGCATCTGCTCAGCAATCAGTAGAAACTTTCAGCCTTCTCAGCAATGTTCTACATCCCGAGACACGTACTCCAGACCCAAAAACTAACCTGGGAGAACCATAGCTGACTATATCCAAGCTCTCACAATCAAACTGTACGTGAGAAAGTATGATGGCAACCAGCAAAGTGCTCAGAGCAGGAAGTTAGCAAATGTTTACGGTTCTGTGTTGCCTTGATCAAGCACTTGATTTCAACACATGGAACGAATATAAAAAGGCAGTGCAGAACTCACAAAGAAGAGCACCCAAGGCTAAGGCAGAGTACTTTCTGGCCCACTACTGAAAGAGGAGAGCAGAGAATTTGGAAGAGCTCTCAGCGTGCTGCTGAGGGTCTTTACAGCTGCTGGAAGTGGGAATATAAACTCTGCAGCTTTGAGGGACTAACACCCCAGTTATCACTTCATTAACCATATCCTCTCTCCAATGGCCTGAAAAACTACGAATTCTCCCCCTAGATAACACTAGAACCTTTGTCTCTGAGTCTCAGCACCAGTGCCTATTCCTCTCTTTCGTCTCTGAACACTATTACATAAAGTTCAGAGAAGGGACTTTGGCCTTCAAACAGAGGAACATGCCTTTTGCATGTAGCCGTCTGGCATGAGGCAAGCCAATGGCAACACATTAGAGATCTATCCCTTTCTTTCTGACAGCCTTCCCTGCTTATTGCCATTCCTCTTCCAGGCCTCCTCAACAATTTGGCAGACTGCTGGAGAACTTCTCATCTCCATGAAACTTCCACATGAAATTTCCAATGACACCATCTTGTTGCTAGGCTGGATTTTTGTGCTGTTGGCCTTTGGGGGGTGCCCCAGCATGGAGAGATATTCTTGTCTTCTGTAAGGGCAGGATGCCTGTCTTCCCTTAGTAAGGAGAACCTTTGCAGGGGTTACTTAGGGCTCTTGGAGCCCTATACTTCACTGCAGTGCTAACAAATACAGACCATACAGCCTCGACTTAACTCAGCAAGACTTCTAAACCCAGGTAGCCCTCACAGATTTGATTTCATAGCTTTATGAATTCAAACCCTACCCTTCTAGTCAGAGAACAAAGCCCTTCCACATACATCAGGCTTCGTATACATCAGTCTTCTCTAATGTCTGTCCTTTTGCCAGCACACAAGCGAGTAGGTCTCCACAGCTAACAGTTGAACTACATCCTGAAATTCCCTCTCCTTAAGCAACACAAAGGCAAACCAGTAGCTTACATTTAGAGCACCCCGTTTCACCAGGAAGATCTCAATAACTGTTATACATCATCCACTAAGCTCCTGCCCAGCTCCAAATCCACTGCTGCAGATAGCATATCCTGTGCAACACAGGCCAAAATTTCAGCACTGAAAAATTCTATTTGTCCCAAAACCATGCAGCTGGCAAGAAACCACCACTTTCCTCTGCTTCAATTTCGAAAGGCAAAAAACCACAAAAGTCAGAAAGATTCGGGTATACAGAAATGGATACTAAAATCAAAAGTATGCAGAACTTCCTTCAAAGTGGACAGAGAAAACAAGGAGAAGTCTTTTTTTTTTTTTTCTGCCATGAATCAATCCCAGACAGACTATTTAATATATGTGACATTTCCTTATTTCTGCCTCTCTGAGAGAGAAAACTTCCTTCTTATCCATGTCAATCCACTCCAAGCAGGCTTTTGGCAAGCAGGTGACCTGCAGGACAAATCTTAGTTAAGCTCTTTGTGGCCTACCTCTACAATCAGCTGAAGGCTGCACATTTCCTCCAAGGATACTTCAATAACCACATTCCCCTCAGTGCCTGCTTGCAAGTAAGACAAATATAAGTAAGATCGCAGAGACACAAGGGAGGGCTTTTATGTGATTCTAACAGCAACAGGCCAAAGAGAGGCAAGCAAATATAAAAAGAAGTTTTCTCAAGAAAGGCACAGGAGGAAAGAACCTGGTTGGTTTTTCATCTCCTGGTTTGGATCATGGATGGAATAAATCAGCTGACCATCACTATAGCTTGTTTCACTGGTATTATCTCAACAGCAACCATTTGCTTCCTTGGGAGACATCTTGCAACTTTATCAAATTTCTTGAAGAAAATCTCTTTACACCAGAATATGTTAGGAAGAAAAAAAGGCTTTTAATACCATTCCTTGTGAAAAGTGTATGTATCAGATATGCCACCTACCCCAGGTTCCTGCCTCCTGTCACTGGATCCCAGGAATAAGGGATCAGCACCTCCTTCTCCACTTCCCCTCTTCAAACAGCTGTAGAGAGCAAGGAGGCTACCCCTCTGCCTCCTTTTCGCCAAAGTAAAAAAAAAAAAAACAGGTCCTTAGCCACTCCTCAGAAGACATTCCGTCCAGCCCTTTCACCAGCTTTGTTGCCCTCCTCTGGATGCATTCAACTCCCTTAAAAACCTCTTTAATCTGTGGAGCCCAGAGTTGCACACAATACAGGCAGAATTTATCTGAGAATGAAAGTAAGCAGCCCTCCAACACCTATCACATGTTGCAGTGGGCTTGAGATCTCATGTCTCTTGCCAGATTCTCTGGTCTTTGTGATTTGGATGCACCTGACTGCAAAACGAAAGACCTCATGTGTTCAATGTTTCAAGGATCACAGACAAAAGAGACCCCAGAAGTCAATACCAGCACTATTTGTTGGCATTAGGAATTGCAGCTTTGCATTACAGTTTCTGTCCTGCTCCAGAACTTTATACGTTAACACAAGCAGTGGAGCATAGCCTAGTTGATGCATGAGGTCCCAGAGCAGCACAGAGGCTCAGCGGAGAACTGGAAATGTGAGAAACACGAGAGTGAGTTGGAAAAGGAGAAAAGAGAAATCTCTGTGTTTATTTCACAGTCTGTTCCATCCCGAACAGGGCTGTATTGCTTCTGACTGCACTCAATCTTGCTAACTTCTGCAGAAAAAATTAAGAACCTAATCCTCACATCACAAGCTACTAAAGTGAGGCTAATGCAGCAGTAGAATATACAGAAGGTCACTGCTAAGATGTTAAACACTAGTGTGGTTTTCATTCAGGCTTATCTGGCATTCACACACCCTCACATCTTCCCTAATGTAAGCTCAACACAGGAGCTGCTCTTTCAGAGCTTAAGTCACACAGACTTAAATCCCATTATCTTCATGAGGGTTTGGATCTCTGTCTGCCTTCGAGAACAAGGGGACTCCTTCTGGACTGTGTTTTGTGGTATACCTAGCTGAATCAAAGTTGCTGGTAAGGGATATGAAGTAAGCAGTGCCCCCCTGCTGACATGTTCCAGATGGCAATCTGGTGGCATTTGTCTTCTGCCTACAGTATTTTAAGAATCCTTCTGAACCAAAACAAACGTCCACTAATTCTTGACAGAATAAGCGGATGTGAAGCAGCAGTTCCCACTCTAAACTGCTGCCAATAAATCAGAAAATCATGCCTGTAATATCTATCATAGTGAATATCTATCCAGAAACTCAGATGTACCCTTCCTCCTAGTGGGGCTTGCATTGCACAATGAATTCAAGGGGTGCTGGAAGTATGAAGAAGAAATTTAGACAGTACCATTCATATGCACTGTTACATGTGAAAGGATTTCTATAATTTATCCACAGGCTGACATTAAAAGAAGTCAATATTTAAGGCAGGCAACCCAACCTTTGTTGCCATATTCATGGCAGTAAAAGCAGCACATTAAAAGGGCTCTGTGCAGCATCATATTTAGAGCTACCGTGTGTTCTGTATATCCACAATTTCACAATACTCTGGTATGCATAATGTTGCTTTCTGCAGTAGAACATCTCTCTCTCTTCAAACACATCATGATCCAACATTCCAGTAAATTCTTCTTACTTTCCATAGGTTTCCTTTCCATAGGTTTCCTTTCCATAGGTTTCCATTTTCATAATAAAATGTCTCGGACCCTTGGCCCTCAAATCACCCAGTAACAGAATGACACCCAGAAGAGCTTCATGAAGTTCATTGTCTTCTGTTTCAATCCAGTTCCCCTATTTGTCCGAGCCAGCAGTGACAGAGGAAGTGATACAGTGTAGTACAACATGGGAGTCAGGTGTTCATGCACTATTTGCTTTCACACAAACTTAGGAAGAAATAAGCAATGCACAGTGAAAAGCATTATAGCTAAACTCCTTCGGGACCCACTTCGGATCCTCCAGTTCCTGCTCTCTCTCCTGGGAAATCACACACATTGGTCATGATGACAGTGGCTCTCACCTGGCTTGGCAAAGAGCACTTCTAATGTAAAATATAGTAATGAAATTACTCTGATTGTCTTCATTTAATGAACTGTCACAGGAAGAGCAAAGTGACCAATCACCCTGGCTACATACCTCTGTCAGTGTCTGGTGATGTAATGAAGGTCAGAGGTACAAAATACCCCCTTGCTATTACTCCTGTGGAAGAAGAAACAGCAATTTTAAACCTTTAGGTTTCCTCCTGCTGCTTTCTTCTTGTTGTCTTAGACAGCTAATCAGCATCGTGACTTCTCCATGGCTTCTGTCACTGTCAGACAATAAATAGTTTGACTTCCATACAGGGCGCTGAAAGGTCTGAGAAGCACAAGAAAAACAAAAGGCCACAGAAGCAAATTGGCCAAATACCCTACTATTTTGTATTTTTTTTCCTGGACCACAGTCCCCACTGCTAATGAAAGGGTCAAGGATTTTTCCATGAAGAAGCCACGGATTTAAAAAGACACATTTCAAGCTGGTCAACCTCCAGGCAGAAACTGCTGCCAACACAGCAGCAAAATCCCCGTGCTGGCAGGACAGCAGAGGATGACCTTGTGCTGCACAGAAACAGCAGGCTTCTGCAGACCCTCCTTAACAGCAAGCCAGGGAAAGGACACATTCTACTTCAGCAATACAATAACCTCTCAAAATGGTTTCACAAAACCTAAATACCCTAGTCCCACAGACTTCCAAACAAAGCAACTTGACACCACATAACTGCCTTTCCTTGCTTGCTAACTTAGCTCACCTCCCTTTCAAAACACCTCGTTGCCTTCTTCCCCTATGGGAAAAACTCCAAGGAAAAGCAAATCTGATCATTCTGTGTCATTAGAGATAAGGGTAATATCTTCAAAGTTTGCTTAAAGGCAATGACAAAACTCCCACAGAAGCGTTCTGCTAAGCTTAGTGTTGCTGCTAATTAGCAGAGAGTGAGAGCTCCTCTTTCTCAGTAAGGTGAGTGAGGAGGTAGGAGAACAATGACGTTTTTCTTTCAGTACCTTATCTGATCACTCCCTATGACAAAACCTCGTCCCAAACTCCTCACGTGCTTCGAAGACCTACATAGTAGGGACCAATAGACCTGTCCAGTAGGGAAGGGTCAAAAGCACCCACCTGCAAACAGATTTCAGATCCAGCCTTTTAGCTATCATAAGCTCTGGCCAAAGCCTCATTTTGGGGCTGTACATTGGGAAGAGAAAATGACATACCTGTTATGAAAATGGCATACCCATTATGCTCTGTCAAGGACACCCAACTGGCCCTCAGCCTTTGTGAAATGTCACCAGCTGAGATAGTTGAAGGGTTAAGCTACCTTAGCTGTAGGTGGTCTGCAAGCAGAATCTATAGCAGGTCTGATTCTGTGTAGATTAGAGGGGACCTTACTGACAAAACTGCAGTATTTTTTTCTTTCTTCCAGGAGTGCCATAAGAGATTTTCAGAATGGGATAAGAACTTTGGCACCATTCAAAAAATCCAATCAAACAGACAAATGAATTCAGAGGTGTTCTGAGAAAAGCCATATTAAATCAAAATCAAAGAGCCATGAAATCCACACAAAGGCACCCCAGAAAGTGAGATAGTAAAAATGGTCAGTAGCAGATCAGACCATGCATCCTAGCCAAAGCAAGCCTATCAGTCACTAGAGGTTTGGTGCTTTGCTCAGTTTGACCACCCTTGTGGACACAATTCACAGATTATTCTGAGTTGAAGGGACTCAGAAGGATCATTGAGTCCAACGCTTAAGTAAGTCTCCCTCTGGATATCAGAACTGGATATCAGAAAGGGTTCTGGCCCCAAAACTAAGAAAGCAAACTATAACCTTTAGTCCTTGGCTTGCTGTGCCAGTGTGGCCAGCTAGGATGATTTGCATCAGCTTGGGCTTTAACTCCAAGGAGAAACCAGTGACCAAAACCACCTTTATTTTCCATATTATATTTGCACTGGGAGATCTTGTTTTATCTTGTTGAAAATACTTGTAATTTAAAAATAGGACTCTGCTTAATGAATTAGCATTTCCTGGACTTTACCACTCTGCAGGGACTTCTCCTTTATTGAGTAAATGGGTAAGTTCCAGACACATTAAGTCATCTGGCAGAAGAGCTGGTGCCCTGGGCAGCATCTTGACAGACATCAAGAGCCCAGACTTCACAAAAAGACGCTTTTTGTATTTACCTTCTCAGAAAGTCCTATTGTCATACAAATCCTGACCCCGGCATGCAACATCATCTTAGAATGAAGGTCTGCCCAGGGTGAATGTTGTTAAGCACAGGCAGACAGTGCTTCCAACTCATGTTAAGTCACCAAGCTGCAGGAAAAAAGCAGGCACCGTAGATGTTATTCCTTTGCTGCAGCCCTCCTCCCCCTGCCTTTAACTGCAGTCTCTAAGCAGTTATTTCCCTTTACTGGATTCATGGATCTCCAGCTGTAGTGGCTGTATCTCCAGTTTGCAGGTACATTAGTTCATTTCTGAGAAAGCAACCTTATTCACACTACAGCAAACAGTGCAAAGCCTGCACATCTTAACACTAATTCTCCTTCAAAACAAGCACTGAAGAGTGAAACAAAACAGCGCTGCTGCCACACAAACCGTTACCTTCTCACGTGGATGTCTTCATACCTCACTATTTCATGCAACCAAATTAGTCCCTTTCTTCTCCAGTTTGATTTCTTTATTCAAAACACCCCAACTAGAACTTGCGTTGCTTCCTCTGTTCTTAACTGTGACACTTTGCTACTCTGGTGAAAAACACCAACCACTTTTAGAGATGAAAATATTGTTTCTGTGCCATGGAAGAGAGTCCTGCAGTAAATGTTGAAGTTGTATATTACATCAATATCAGCACACATTAAACATTTACACAGCTCCATTATTCTACAGTTTCTTCAAAGAAAAAAGAATGAAAAATGCACACATGAAGTAGAGTACAAGACAGAAGGATCAACTTCCTCTGAGGCAAGTATTTCAGTTCCCAACAGCATCCAGCATCACCTCAGTGATGCTTAGACCAAATGCCCAGGTCAAGCAGCCTAGAACATAACTGTGGCAGAAAAAAAGAACCTCATTCCCGAATATTTGTGCAGTATTTTCAGTTTCTCCTTGACACATCCCTACTTTTTCTATTTCCCAACATTACGTTAAAACATTTCTTCACACATGTAAGCTAATACACATAGAAGGCTGGCCTCAAATCCAGGTAGAGTGTGTAGGAATACTTTAAAATCATTCCCCTCTTTTTTGTGGCAGTGTCCTTACTAAAAATAACTCAAAATATCAGGGACAAAAATTTCTGCACTGGCCATTTTTTGTTCAGGATTTGGCCAGCCTTCGGGGCAAAGATGAAAGAGGGCTTACACACATAGGAAAAATGCCACTCTTTCTTTGGGTTTACTCTGCCTAAACCAGTCTGCATCCTTTATAATACCTGCCTCAGTGGCCTGGCATGAAGCAAATCAAGACCTGCACAATGCACAGCAAGATATGCATCTAGTTGGTAGGGTGCCAATTAGGCATGACCCAGGACCAGCACACCTTGTGTGGGAGGGCTCTTCTCTGGCATGGGGCTTTGGTCTCTGCTTGTTGCTGCCCTCTCCTGCTCAGACTCTTCAAACACTCCACTCTGGGATCATGAATCAGTGACAGGCATGCTCTTCCAAGTCCTCAAAGAGCTGTTCCAGCTGCAGACCCTACCACAGTAGACCATCCCCTCTCTCACCAAAGAGAGGGGTACGAGGGATTCAAAGGGGAGGGGTACGAGGGATTCAAGGCCCCTCGTGTGCCAGCCACACTTACCTCCTAGAGCTTGTTTCATAACAAAATCCATGATTTGTTGTTTGGGGTCCTGCCCACCTTCACACCTCACATGCACAGAGACCAGGAATCCTTGGAAGGCAGCCTGCAAAGAGGCACAATCAAAAGAGGAACGGTGTCTCTAGAAGAGAGAAGAAAAGGCTAATGCCTGGTCTTCCTCAGCTCTCTCCCTTCAGCCTTCCTCCCTTTGTCTGAGTGCAAACAAGTTTCCAACCCTCCATCCCTTCAAACCCTGCTTTGCGCGACAAGGCACCTGAGGAGCAGAGCTGCATGCTGGCGAGCGGTCAGCGGGTGGGAGGAGTCAGGGGTACGCGGTGGTTCCCCCAGACTGGGCAGGTGCCCGGGAGCAAGTGCGGAGGAGCGATGCGGTGGCCCTTTACGGCTTGTCTCCTGCACACGGGCAGGAAGGGGTTAAACCTTTGAACTTTCTCGTTTCCCCGCCTGCTTCTCGCCCTCTCGGTTTTCAGAGGGTTTGCTCCGAGGTGGCAGCTCCGCCCGGGACCGCCGAGGGGGCATTTGAAGGTGAAGCGCCCTGCAAGTGCCCGGCAGAACAAGCAGGGCATGCTGGGCGATCAGGATGCGGATGCAGTCCGGGTGGCGGGATGGAAAGTCTCCCACCAGAACCCCTCGGAAAGCCCCCAGCGCAATGCCAGCGAGGGCTGCACCTCCTCAGGGTGAGCCGGGAAGGCTCAAGGTTGAGACCGGCCGGCCGCGGGTGCAGCACAGCAGCCTCGCCGCTCCGGCTGCTGCCTCCCACCCCTCGCCCG
>VZRQ01009262.1:155642-175699 GCA_013397975.1 Machaerirhynchus nigripectus | reverse complement strand
GGGGAAAAGAGGAAAGTCGTCTCCCTGCGATTGCCGCTGAAGGACGCGAGTGCAGCGATCCGTTGTCCGGCCTGGGTTCGGGACGGCACCTGAAGGTGAGAAGGAAGGAGCTGTGCGAGCGCTACGTGGCAAAGCAGAGCAGTACTCCCTCCACAGCACCGGCGCCCACCTTTAGGGATGCCGATAGCCTGCTTGGAGCTGGGTGGGGAGGAGACGAGTTCTGCTGCTGATCCGCCCTTTTGTTGCCACCAGGAGAGGTGGGACAGCAACCCCTAAAGTAACCTATATGGGTCTAAAAGGAGGGAGCTAGGGCGTAATGCTGCCGGCAGTAGTGGGAGCCCGGGGATGGGGAGCAGCGGCGCCTCCTGGGGACACGCTGGCACGGCCCGTGGGCGACCTCGTCTGAAGGTCAGGAAGGACGCCGGGTCCGCACCTGGCACGGCGCTGAGAGGCACGCAGATCCAGCAGGCATGACAGGCAAGTCAATCCTCCCGGGGCAGCGATGCCGGCCATCCGGGCTCCGCAGTCTGCAAAGCTTTCAGATGCCAACTGCAGATGCGGGAGTGCATGTTTCTACACTCAGGACAGTGTCTACCACCTGAGTCTGCCTCTGTGCCCCATGCCTGTCAGTGTTTCAAAGGCATTTGGATAATGTCCTTTATAACATATTTTAATTTTCGATCATCCTGAAGTGATCAGACAGTTAGACTGGACTGTCTTTTTAGGTCCCTTCTACTGAACTGTTCTGTTGTGTTCTATGCTATAGGCTCTCAGAAAACCACTTTTGCAGCAGACACTATTGTTAGTCTAAGAAACTCACCTAGGTAAGCATGAGCTGCACTTTTACTAACAAGTTTCAGAAAAGAAAAAATAATACCAAGACAGGGTGGAAAACCCTCTCATTTTAAGCCTTAGCTCACCCCCAGAAATTAGGGTTCAAAGGTCATAATGCAGTATTTTTGATGCTCTTTCATGCATAACATAGGAGTATGTCAGCATAGATAACTCTGCTCAGGAAATGAACCTAGGAGCCTGCTGGAGCTGTGTGCCCAGGTTTCTGTGCTATTAACACAGTATTTCCAGATCTGTGTTGCCTCCCCAAGTGCCTATATGACTTTGAGCAGGGCTTATAGTTTGGGTCTGTCATAAAACACCTCACATTCCTTTTTCATCATATGATTGCTCTTAGAGAGAACAGGGTCCTCACCCCACACTACTAAAACTCTGTATGCCCACCTTGCTCTTATATCCCGGAGTCTGGGAAGGAACAATTCAAACACCCTCAAACAGAAGGATCAGAAAAATGTGAGCTAATAGATAGAACACCAAATTGCCTAAAATCAGCTTTCTTCTTCCTCTTTTGGGAATCCTGGACCATGCTACATCAAGGAACTCCTGTAGCAGCCGAGGGACAGCATAGCTGAGTGGGGTTGCTGAGAAATGTCACTGTTCCTTTTCATAGGCTCCTTACAAGCTTTGCAATATCAAATGTCCTCCCTTCTGTGCAGAGAATGGTGATGTCATCCACAGGGGCTTCTGAAGCCAGACAAAATGATAGGGATATCAAGAAGTCTCTGAGAGATCCTTGAGCTTCTTGTTGACCTGTTTAGAACTGCTGGTCTGTTTCCAGAGACACCTGACTCTCCAAGGGTCACGTACTTGTGGTTCTGTTTCCGAACTGCACCCACTTTTTCCAGATTATACAGCTGGCATGGAAAGTCATGACACATGAGACAGTGAAACATAGCTCTTAGCACCAACTACCTCATAGCTCCCTCCTCTTCAGGAGAACAAGGCACATCATCATCAAATCACAAACTCCACTGAGATACTTGTAGTCCCAGCTCCAGCATCTCTTCCCTGCCAACACCAGCTTCCAAATAACACCCACAGGATGTACCTTCCAGATGAAAATCCAATCACTTGTGACCCTGATTTGGGTACGTCCTGTCCAGGTGATACCCTGACTATTCAGTCAGGAAAGTTCCCCTCATTACACTCCTCTTCAGGCACAGAGGCAAGAAATGACACAGTCAAAAGAGATGATGTAGTCTATAGATCTGTGTGTATTCATAGTCTCAGAAAGGCTTCTGGACAAGGCTTTTACCTTGGAGACAGAACCTTTACTCAATTTGCCAAGAAACTCAGCTGGAAAGATGGACTCACGGGGATCTGTTGGGTGATTTACCTGCCATACATGATGTCTGCTACAAGAGAAGTAACAGCTCCTGCAGCCATAGTAATGATACAAGCAATGCCACATGCATCTTCTTTCTGATGGCATATAATAATATACTAGGTGAATAATAATTTATTTGTATGAATGTGGCAGAAATGCAATTTTATAACATTTACTGGACAGTAACAAATCTCAGAAATAGCAGTGTTTTCTCACCAGAGTGAGGGATAGAGACTGGTATCTGTGCATGGGATCTATCCCAGCACCATGGACAGAGGAGAACAGCCGCACATGCCAAGGCTACCTCTGACACCTCCAAAACTTCCCCAAATACCAAAGCCAGTTCTTAGTCTGGTTTGCACTGTGTAGCTGAGATATGCCTGCTCCTGATTGTGGGAATAGGCTTGTTCTTCCTTACAGAAACAAAACAGTAGGAATACACTTTGTGACCTTGCTTGGTGCAGACAAAGTGTACAGAAAACTGAGCAAAAATCTCCTCTATGGAGTTTTGTATATGGAACTCAGATTCCTTCCTTGGCCACCAGCTGGAAATCTGTGTTTATTGATATCCACGTAAGAAGTGGAATGAGCCACTAATTGTGTTTGGTGACATTTTCAATAGAAAAATGTATATTTGGATCTCCAAAAAGGAAAGGGCTGTTTTCAGAAGAAAAAAAAATTAAATTAGTCAGGATGTTTCATTTCAACATCTTAAAATGCAATGTTTGATTATTCAATTCCATATGGTGCTTGACTATTAAACTGAAACCAATGCTATGTGAAAATGATACTAATAAGAAAGCTCACAAAAAAAGTGTAAATGTTAGGGAAAATACCTAAGCAGCTGCCCAAAATGAACATGCTTTGTTTCTTTTTCGCTTTCTTTTTTCCCCACTATCTTATTATGAGCTCTCACTGTTGTAACTGCTGCACTGTTCAGTGGACTGCAGGCAAGACCTGCACAGGAGCAAGATGATTAGCTTTTTATCAATACAGCTGCTGAGACAGAGGGGTTAGATACTTGCTAAGAGTAGTTTGTGTACATCAGTTGCGATCCCTTCAGTGGTTTACTTCACTGAACACAAATCTACTGTATGTTTCATTTTCTCTTCAACTGTCAATTCTGACTGTCAAAACATTTCAGAATTCAAGCATTTTTTGCTTCTTCAAAAGTATTGCTTTGTTTCTTGTTGTTTCATTCAACTTACAGCAGGCTTTAAATAAGCTCTTTATTTTCCAACCAAATAGAAAAAAGCCAACATAATATTCTTTTCAAGAAGTGTGTGTTTCCCTTAAGTCAAAATTATAAAAGGACTTTTCAGCCATTTCTTATAGCTCTGAAGACCTGGTCCCTTGAGATCTCTTGACGATGAAATTTCTAGTTGAGCATTTGCTTCAGCTATCACAAGACCAAATCTTAGCTCCCTGCCCTTAGAAAAACTGAAACAAACATGTATTGATTGTTCTGTCTCAGCAACATGCAAACGCAAGAATTCAAATTATATATTTTATACATATATATATTTTAATGAACACAGATGCCCCAGCCAAGTTTATGAATAAGCCCCTTGGTAGACTGCCATTTACAGCTTCTAGTTCCTAAGATGACAGTTTCTTGTTTGTACTCAACCTTTTCTGCTCCCCTAGACCTTGTGGCTCCATTTCTTTATTTGTTTCCTGTTGTCTGAAAAAACTCTTGCCTTACCAGACTAACTGAGTCCCATCTCAGCAGGGCTCTGATTCCTGTAGATAGGCATGATCAGGTAAATATCCTGTAGCTCTTATCTCCAGGATTTACAGCTCTACATTGCAAAGCTTCTTTGGCAGACAGAAGTTGTCCATAAAGCCAAGAATCCATCTTTATTACTGCAGTGATTAAATAATGATGTCTCTATCCAAAGCATATCAAGATTTTGTCATGAGGTTATGATTTCAAGTACTTTTGGCCAGAATTTTTCCACCCTGAATAAGTCATCCAAATCAGAGCATTCTGTGGTACATCAGCTTATACAGGAGTTTAGAGGCAAAGAAGGCAAAAAAATGTTTTACTGTTTTGTATTTGATGCTGTTGAGACATTCTACTTTGATAGAAGTAGAATTTTGATAAAAATGCTGCACCTTTTCCATGACCAAATCACTTTGCCTTGACTCTTTGCTTCAAGCAATACATGCCTGTATGAAAAATAAACAAAATCATAGCAGAGTAACTCAGGGTTTTTTCAGAATTCTTACATCATGGAGAGGGAAAAAGAGGTCACACTTTTCCTCTTTGTTGCAACTTAAAGTGCAAGCAAGATTCAGAATGCCGAACACACTTTACAACAGAATTTCTATTTTGCCAGGTAGTTTTGTGTCTCGCCTTCTTTTATTACTCTACATCTTGGAAAAGAAAATGATTGGAGGGAAACAACATATTTGGCTGAGATGATAGCTTGGGGTCAGATGCTATGGCCTGTAGTTCTTTTCCTGTGTTAAAACAGTAGTCCCAAGTTCTGACCTCAACTTGGAAGGAAGGTTCTCACCTCAAATGTCAATCTCTGAGCCGTAACAACAAATTTAATTGTTTAACATTTTAAACTTTTCATTAAGCATGAAGCGAATGTGTGCTTATCTTTAGATACTTCAGATACTTGTAGAGCAATTACTCTTAGGTGTGATGCAGATGGTGGCAAATTAAGCTGTTACATATATGCTCTTTACACTCAGACATTTCTGAAGAGACCATGGTAGTTAGATGGGATCTGACAGCTCAGGAATCCTCATAGCTTCCTATTTCGGTTTTGAACTTGGTCTCCACTGCCTCACTTTGACAACAAACCTAAACATGTGATGAAGTAATTTTCTAGGTAGAGTATATTAGCTGATTTAGATGAGGGGAGTAGCAGTACCTGAAAATAAATCTATGTAATCCACAAAAAGTAGACATCTATGTCACCTTAGAATGAGTTTGTTGTTTTTTGGGGGTTTTTTTACCTCAGTGGAACTGTAAGAAGTAACTTGTAATGTCACATAAATAAATTAAAAGTATCCAGCCAGCTCATTCCCTACCTTTACTGGCGTGACATTTCGTCTATTGATCCATTCAGTGTCAGTGAATCAACAGCTCCATGGTGTTGTGGGAAGAAGATTGCATGCAGGTAGCAGTGTTGGAGATTCGATCCCCTTGCATTGCACAACCAAACACAAGGAATACAACGCAGTGAGGAAACCCATCTACCAGGGCATCCAGAGCCTAATGCATCACGTTTTTCTTCCATCAGCTCTTCTCCACCAGGCTCCAAGGACATCCACTACCATCCCTTTCCCTACTTCATCCTTGTATTGCCAGTTGATCATATATGTCGTAGTCCCTATAATTTTTTTTTTCCCTTCTGGTATTTTTTAAGACTTCCTCTCTTCAGCAACTGGCACAGCTTTCTGACAACACTGTAGCTTTGCATTTCACCTCTCTGGCTGCAAGTAGTCTCTTTTTGTGTGCAAATCAATGCAATGGAGATAAAATGTTGCATCTTCTATTGATTCGTCTCCCACTGACATTTTTATACCACATCTATTAAGCCTGCAATATAATCCCACTGTCTTCAGGGACTATGGCAACTAGTCATTGCCTAGACCCCAAGGATTCTCTCTAACCCTGTAATAACTTTTATAGCTAGAACTGATTTTAAAAAACAGTTTATCATTTTCTTCCTTTTGTTTTCGCATCCTCCCCTTGTCCAGTTCATGAAAGTGCATCCCTTAACAAAAAGGAGAAGAGTTAACTATGCTGTATAATGTCAGTGGAACACATCAGCTGTGACCATATTAAATAGTCACAAAATGGGTGACTGACTACTGACCAGTAGAAATGAGATTTTAGTAGCCTTAATAAAGTTCTTACAACTAAATATGATGAGTATTAGACAAGTGTGGCCAAAACACAGATTTCAATTTAAGCAAAAGCACTAGAGAGTTAAACTTAATAGACTGAAATAACTGGACTTGGACACTTCCATTAGTGCATGTGTGCTGAATCCAAATTAGTTCTTCTAAGCCTGAACATCTCATATGATGAGTTTCCCTGAAAAGAAATTATGTGATTGTAAATATGATCTGTCAGTTTAACTCTTACACAGGGCCTTCCTGTATATTCAGTCTTTGCTAAAAATTAGTAACAAAGTAAAGGAGAAAAATTCACTGTGTTTAGAGAATCTTTGGGAAATGCCGATCTAAAGAGGAAATTGTCCTGTACTGAGAGTCAAAGCATTTCAGGATTCAATAACTTGAAAGCTTAATCACTAACATACCTGAATCTCTGTGAAATACAAACATTGTTCTATACATGCTCATCTGCCTTTTAATTTCACATTGCTTCTCTCTAAGTAGCTACATGGCATTTCTCACGTAACCTCTTTTTGTAGTATTTAATCTTCAAATGATAGCATTTATCAGCTAGATGATGCACACAAGCAAAGCAGGTCACTATTTTTGCATATAAAAATGAAGGTCTCTGTCAAAGCTCCCTCTTGATGTGCCAGTAACATGAGTGAGGTCACTTGCCCACTTTCTGAGACGGTCTGGCATGGGGTGCCAGGGTTGGGGCAGCTGAGCTGGGGAGGCCTGGTTGATGTTGCTTCAGGCTTGGCCCATTGAGGACCGAGAAATGTGTGTTGAAAGACAACTTAAGCAATGACAGAGAAAACTTTGTTTTCCTATTCCTTTTGTGTTATTTCTCAGGTTTCTAAGCTGCGTGAGAAAGGTGGCAAATTCCCTGCTGGGGCTTCCTCTAAGAAATCGTAATTTCTTTTACTCCCACTCAGTCCCTACCACAATTATACTTTGGACTAAACCCCTCACTTTGGAGAGTTCCCTGCTCCAGTATCAGAGTAGAATAGTGAAAAACACTCAAATAATGGGTTAGCACTCTGTAGTTAAGCACATATTTAAGCAACCTGCCTGAAAAACAGATTTAGACCCCAAAGGAACATGAGAGAATCAAAGTTATTTAATGGGGAAATAGGATATATACACCTGAACATTTATTTGATATTGTCTGTCCATTTCATCACTTTTTAATCCATCAGCAAGTGTCAGCCTCAAGTAACACAGGAGTAAAAGTCTCACGTTATGAGTTTTGATTAATTTCATGGAAATTGTTGGCTTGTTAGAGGAGCATTAAGTTTTATTAAGTCTTCATGAGAGACTAATTGTAGTAAGAATCCCTACTAGGAAATAAAGAATCTACTCAGGAGAGTTTTCAAAGAATTGACATTATATTAAATTGGTGCATGTTTGGGTTTCTTTCCCCTTCAATTTGAAATGGTGAGAGACTCAACTGAATTAATCTTCTCCACACTTTTTTTTCACCTTGGAGCTACCTCTGTCACAAAATTACTTTATAAGCTAACTTTAAAAGAATGTACACTTGTGGATATGAGATTTGCCTTCTGCTCCATGCCATATGAGACTGCACTGTCACTAGCAAATTAAATAAAAACTAGAAATTGAACTCTGCGAGGCACAAGAAGTCTGCTGCCTGTTATGTGCATGTATTTCAAATTGCCCTATTCATTTATTGAAAATTCCTTGGACATGTATTTCTTTCACTCCTTATAAAGGTATACCCATGAAGACAGTTTTATGCCATGATGAGAAAAGGTAAGCAAAACAAGAAAGGCATCACCTTTCTGCAGGAGCAGAATTTAAACACAAGTGTCTGGAAATGAGTGTGGAGTGAACTCTTTCTCCTAATATGAACCAGCAGGTCCAGCATTAACAATACTGCACCATACCACAAATACAGATACCTGAAGTTCATCAGCAAGGTCAAATAGAAGTGTTGAGATGGTTACTAAAGGAGGGCATGAAAGAAGTTTGATGCATGAGAAGAACAGTAGTGTGTCCAGGTTTCTCTGGAAGTGCCCTTTAACTTTCAAATGAGAAGTGTGATTTTCAGCGTTCTACCAATAGACAAGGTGTCAGTCCCATATGATCCTCTTAGGAGTTTGTTTATGCAGAATACTGATCATGCATGGAGGGAATATTTTCCGGAACAGACACATCAAGGAACAAGTGGGATACACTCCCCATGCAAGGCCAGAGCAGAACCAGGCTTTGGATTTTGGCTTGCAGCCCAAGGGACAACTTGCCTAGACTGAACTATCCATTGGCTAGCAGAACTGATATGGCTAGAAACCTCTCCTGTCAATCAGAAGTGTGTGGATACCCAGGGAAGAGCACTTGTCCTGAAAGAGCTGATCACACTTCCAGGGATTGCAGAATAGGATGCTGAGGGAGTCAATATTTGTTAAGGTGAAGAGTGGTGAGGTGGCAGTGGGAATAATTTGCAGATCAGAACTAGTTCCTTCTTAGATAGCTTCATCCTTACAAAAGCTTAGATTTTTTTCTAGTCAAAAGAATAAAAATAATTTTTTAGAATAAAAATAATATTTTTGGAGGTGAGTAAGGTTGAGACTCCAAAAAAATTACTGACTTCAACGGTGAAGTGTTGATTTTTGGTCATTTTATAAGGATTTTTAACAGAAACAGAACAATTCATTTGAAAGATAAACTATTTAAAAAGTGTACATTTGTGTAATATGTGCATGCAGCCAAGAAACAGCAGAGGAAGTTTTACATGAACAGGCTGTATTGGTAACCAAGGACATAAGAAACAACAATCAAACTGTTAAATGCTGACAAACTGGTGGTTTTTTAATTGACCCCAGAAAATGAGTGCTCTTGTAAGGTCACAGCCCATGCATGACCTGTCACTGACACCTTTCTTAACAGGAAGATGATAACACAGTTATAGCTATCCTACACTGATTCTTTTCCTCCTATCTCCACAAGAAAACAGACTGCACTCTTAAAATTACCCAAAAGTCAGGAAGCAAGGACAATGGGCTTATCTTCTTTAGTATTCATAGAGGTTTGAGTAAGTGTCAATGTAAAATAGCTGAGGATTCCTGAAGTGTATGAAAACCAGTTAATCCGAGAACCTACCACGACAAACCCAAGAGCTGCAGTGGAGACTCAGGAGTGAGCATCTATTGTCCTCTGTGTCGTACATCACTGATCTTAGTTGGAGCAGCTGGGCACACTCATCTTGGTGCTGGTGACTGGATGTGAAAGTGCCAAGCTTTAACCTACTTAGAGACAGTTTAAAAATAGTCCCTCACCCTCCCATAAGGTCTTGCACTGAGTTTCATTACATTTGTCTCCTACAGCATGTATTAGTGGAAAAATACAGAATAATATGGTGTAGGCTGCCTGAAGACCCAAGGAGAAGATTAGTGGGACATGTCAGGTCACTTTGGGACAGAAAAACAGCAGAAATGTCATGGTTAATTGGTGACCAGTTTCCTCTTAGACTCCCAGCATAGGATAAAACTATGTCATTAGCAGACAAACAAGTTTGGGAAATCTCATTACAGTTCTGGGACTGAATTATTGTCAGGCTAGTATGAAATGGGTATTCAGCAGGTAAAGGTCAAGCTTTCTCAATTGTATATCAGTCCAGAGGGAATGGAGAACCCCATCTATTCAATTCACAAATCCCAGAAGAAAATTCAAGTCATGGTGATATATTTAGCAGCCTAAAAAGGACACTCCCTGTGATGCAGCTGAGATGAGAGTTGTTCTGACTTCATGAAGGCTGCAGCTTAAAATATCACAGAAGGCAGAAACTGAAATAAATGAAGCAGCATCTACCAAGCAAACACTAATGAGAGCTTAACTCCCAAGGAAATAAATGCAACTTGTGAGAATGGCGTTAAACCCCAGCCCTAAAAAAGAGAATTGAAATAAAACCCACATGATGATAATATCTTTCATGACAGTTTCTATGAAAGGACTCCCTTACTTCAGTTGAGTTGTGCTTTTTTTTTCCTTTTTTTTTTCTTCAAATTATTTTTGATTAAGTTTTCACTGAGTTCAAGAAATGTTAAACTAGGAAAATTAAACCTCACATATTTCTGTCAGAACCACCTGAAAATCAAAAAACTTCAGCAGAAAATGCTACAGATAAAACCTAATGATTTAAAAAGTTATTGCTCATTTCTGCTTCCAGTTTGTAGAAGAAAAACATTTTCAGCCACAAAAGAAATTTTGCTTCAGAAAAGCTTTTCTGTTAATTTTACAAGGAGTTACTTTGATCACAAAGAATTCTAAAACAGCTTTGTTTGTGGAAAGGGATTCCACAGAGCAAAAGGTAAGGGTTTGATATTTTTTTTCCTAGGAAAGATTGCAAATACCGTGGTAGGATCCCTTTGTCAGCTTCTGAGACTAGATGAGCTTTTGGAGAGGAATAAAAAGAATAGGAACGCAGTGTTCCTCCTTTTAAAATAAAGGCTTTCAGAGCAAAGACACAGACGCTCTTAGAAAGCCAGTTCTCCTGGGGCTACAGGGAAGATAAAAGTGTCTTTACCTGTTCAACAGTAAGGGAAACTACTAACTGGAAAGTAGTTCTGTTTTCTGACAGGGCATTTAAACATTGCCCTGGTCTGACTAGAAATTTCAAAATTGAGGGGCTTAATAATTAAACAACCTTTTCCACATGATTACCACATTGGATACAGAGCTGTGATTGAGTTATTGCTTGATGACACTACAATTTCATGTGGGTCCCATTCTAGGCTGATTACTTGCATTGCTTAATTATAAGGTACCTCACTGCTTGAACTGATTTACTGTTTTGCTTATTGCATCATGTGATTGCCTGATTCACAAAAACAATTAAGCTCAAACAAAATCACTACCAGAAGCTTGGAGAATTGAACTCCTGCAGTGAGCAGACTGTGTCTTCTCTTGTGGGTTTTCATTATTGTGGATTTTTTTACTTTACCCTTTTCATTTTTAAGCGTTGTGCTTCTTCGTAAGTATGAAATAGCACATTGATTATTTGCTCTGGATGGATTGTGTGAGCTCATCTTTTATGGTGCCTACAGCAACATAGGTGAATAACATCCCTCAGCTGTCAGCTGAAATCAAACAGGTCTGACATTACTGTCAGTTTGTCAGGAATGGGTGGAGAATGGCAGCACTCCCAGACTGTCACATTACCAGCCCTCCTCAAAGGAATTTGCAGTGATATTTTCACCTGTACCTTCTTGCAACCAGACAAGAAGGTAAGAAGACATAATGTATAAAAGAGGTATTACCATAAAAATTTGAAACAGAGGGTTCTCTTGTCCCCTTTTGGGGGCTTTAAAAGGAGGCTGGAGCATAGTTTGGAAAGAGTTTGGCCCAAGAATACTGAAGATGAAGTTACAACTAAGGCCGTATGTGATGTAGCACACTTGGGCTGTGGTGGTCAGCCTTCTGTGTCATCACATCAAAGGTTAAATCCAATCTTAGGATCAGGTCCTGACCCTTATTGGGGAAGGAAGTAACAGCAGGAGAAGTAGGGAAAGAATAGCTGAATTCTTTTATATCCCTGAAATGGAAATACATTACCTGCAGTAGTAATTCTCAGGAAACATCCTGTCTCCCACATCCAGGTCTGCTTCATCTGACTTGCCAGAAGCATTTTAATCAGATTCAAAACTGCAGCAGGTAGGGAGGAACAAGACAAAAAAAAAATTATATGATCATCATAGATTCATATAATGGTTTGGGTAGGAGGGGACCTTAAAGATCATCTAGTTTCAACCTTCCTGCCACGGACAGGGACATCTTCCACTAGACCAGGTTGCTCAGAGTCACACCCAACCTGGCCTTGAGCCCCTCCAGGGATGGGCCATCCACAGCTTCTCTGGGAAACCTGTTCCAGTGCCTCCCCACCTTTATAGTAAAGAATTTCTTCCTGACCTCTAATCTAAAACTACTCTCCTTTAGCTAGAAGCCATTACCTCTAGTCCTGTCACTTCATGGCCTTGTCTCCCCTTCCTGTCCTCCCTGAAGAACCTGTATCTTCCATTCCAACTCTCCATTCAAAGAGGCATCCCTTCACATCTCAGTGATGCCAAAAAGATTATGGCCCTGCAAGCGGGCACACATCCCTAACTCCTCTTGTTCATTCCCTATGTTCTGTGTGTTGGCACAAAGGCATTTAAATTTGGTCCCCAATGAGGCCCACTTGCTGGCTGGAGTGTCAGGAGTTCCTCTGTGGATTTTAGAGTGTTCTCCTCCTGACCTGTGATCCCACTGCAAGCTCTGGGATCTCCTGCTGACACTGACATCAAACTGGTTGGAGTGGAATGGATGGAGGTTCCCATCTCCCAGCACCTTGTGTTTAAAGCCCTCTTCACCAGCCTGGGAAGCCTGTGGCTGAAGACACTCTTCCCCTTCTCAGACAGATGGACCCCACCAGCCCCTAGTAGACCCCATTTCCCAAAACAAGAAATAATGTCAGCAGAAAAGGGAATAGAGAATCAAACAATTCTTACTACAAGCAGAGCCTTGTTTAATGAATCCTCCTTTAAATCTGCCATCCATACAAAAAGGAGTGGATGGCATGTTGTCAGGGTGGATTATTTCTGACAGAGGCACAACTCTGAATATTTGTCAGATAAAGCTATCTACTAGTGGGTTCACCAGCTAGACTCTTAGTCCTGAATCTGTGGTGAGAGCACACCAGACATCTGTATGGAAGAAACAGCAGTGCAATTATGTGTCACAGGGGAAACTGTCCTTGTTGAACTAGGTAGACCTTGCTGCAAGGCACATGTTAAAGGTTGTGCAGAAACCTGCTGAAATTTGCAGTTATTGTAAAAAAAGGAACCTGTGTTGAGTGTGATGTTAAAGGGAAGGAGGCCTGTTCATACTTCAAGAAAACTCTGTTCTTGGGTTCTGGATAACTAGGCTGAATTTCAGGCTGCCACTGCTGGTACACTGGTTTTGGGTGGGATGAAGTTAATTTTCCTTATAGCAGTTAGTATGGCGCAATGTTTTGGATTTGTGACCAAAAGGTGCCTTAGTTATTTCTGAGCAATGTTTGCACAGGGTCAGAACTTCTCTGTTTGTCACACTACACCACAGTGAGCAGGCTGGGAGTGCACAAGAAGTTGAGGTGTCACAGCCAGGACAGCAGACCTCAGCTGACCAAAGGAATATTCCACCCACCATGCTGAGCAATAAAAACTGTGGGAAAGAAGGAGGAAGGTGGGCATGTCCAGGGTTATAGTGTTGGTCTTTTGAACAACAGTTGCACGTAATGGACAAAGAACATTACTGATCTCCTGGGGAAGGCTGAACACCTGCTGACATTTGGAAAGCAGTGAAAGAATTCCTTGTTTTGCTCTGCTTGGTAGCACAGCTTTTGTTTTATCTGTTAAAGTGTCTTTATCTCAACCCCCAAGTTTTCACATGTCTACCCTTTTGACACCCTTTCACATTCCACTTAGTGGGAAGTGAGTGAGTGAGTGAGTGGCTGTGTTGGACTGGGGCAAACCCACTACAACTGATTGTGCAAATGGGGATAAATCATCTAACCCTGATGCTGTGAGGTCAGTGACCAACACTCTGCTTTTACCATGCACAGTGCCATTTGTATCGGCTATGTATCACCAACATGCATGAAGGTAGTCTCATGTTGGAAGTTCACTGCAGTTTCAGGGCCAGTGCCTCTCCACAGCTGCAAAATAATGTGCTGCTGCACACATCCCCCTTGTCTGTCTTCTCTGTTTCTTTAGAAAACTTTTTTGTGTAGCCTGAAGAAAGCTCTTATGTGCCATGTGACCCAAGGTCACACATCTCCTGACAGAGCTGATCAAGAGAACCTTCTGCCCTGAACTAAGAGCTGCACTCAAAAGAAAAGAATCCTGTCCTAGCACTCTTCCTGAGTTGATCTCCATTCACTTCAGAGTTTTTCAGTGCTGGTAAGAAAAGGCGATGGTAGCATGAAGTTTGCCCCTTGATATAAAAACCACCAATTCACTACTTAGATGAGTAGTTGCTCACACAGGGCCTGCACAAGCCACACTTGTGACAGTAGCCATGGAAGTCAAGGTCCCTCTGAATGGCCGCACAACCATCTGGAGTTCAGTCACTCCTTCCAGATTTTATTTCATCTGAAAACTGCTGAGGATTCACTTAGCCCGTGAAGCTCAGTCAGAGTCCCAGTAAGACATCTGAGAATACTTAAAGTGAAGCAGTTTCACAGTCACCAGGACAAATGAGCTATTCTAAGCCAGCTGTTCCCATCCTTTGGCCCACCTGCCCAGGACTTTGCTGAGATATAGAGATATACAGATATTCAGGTTGATGACATTTTCTAGGTACTCAGTTCCAGGGATGTCACCAACATTTGCTGTCTTCTCTTTCCTGCTGAATCCTGGTGTTCAAGATGCTGGTTGTGCAGCTTTTGTGCTCAAGTGAGTCCTGTTTAATGATCATACTGAAAACTGTTTCTCCCCATGCACCAGGATAACACAGATCTGCTGCTGTATGCAGCAGTGAGGTCAAACATTGCCAGTTCCTTTGACACAAGAGCAGGGTAACCAGAAACAATGACTCGTTTCAGAACTGTGCTAGTAGCCCCTCCTAAAGACACAGAAAACTTTTCAAGCACTTGTATTGAGACAAAATTTCTAAAAAAGTTTTTTTGGGAGGAAAGAAATGGTTATGTCAACATATTGTTTCTTTGACAAAGGCTCTCTTCCCAGCAAAACAGGGCTGAGAAGACTGAGAAGTCAGATGTTTCTGTACACTTCCACTCTTAACAAGGCAGTGGGAAGCATGAGACACTTGTTTGATTCACCAAGGCTGAAGAGAAATGAGGCTATATGCTTACAAAATGTTTCTGATGGGCAAAAACTTGTGGTAGAAGAGGTGAAATTCCCTTTGTTTCTAATCCTTTCAAAACTTAAACTGATTCCATTTTAATTGTCCTTTCTTGCAACACTGTTTCCTCTGCACAGATCCCACGCCCATTAACTCCCTTCTGACAAGCTGCTTGGAGTGGGTAGATTACCAAAATTACACACTTCGCATCAAGGATTTGCAAGCAAAGTGATATTTTCTTCCATCTGAATGCAGATCAAAAAAATATCAAAGATCGTAATACAGCTGTCTAGATGGGTCAGCTAAGACCATGTCAAGAAAAGAATACTCTGGTCCGTTACCTTGTTTCATTAGTTTGGGGGTTTTTGGGTTTTGGTTTTAGTTTTGATTGTTTGGTGGTGGTGTGGTTTGGTTTGGTTTGGTTTGGTTTGGTTTGGTTTGGTTTGGTTTGGTTTGGTTTGGTTTGGTTTGGTTTGGTTTGGTTTGGTTTGGTTTGGGGAGTTTTTTATTTGTGGGATTTTTTTGATCTGAGGATAGGCAAAACAAAAGGTCAATTCCTGCTTATTTTTAATACTACACTTCAAAAAAACTTCTTTATGAGTTATTCTACTGGAAAGCTTTAGAATCCAATTAACTGGGGCTAAAAAAGGAAATTTTTTATATTTAAAATATCACCTTTTACAAAACCAGCCAAAGAGCTTTTAAAGAGAATTAAAATTCTCCCAGGAATTTTTCCTCTCTTAAAAAGCTTGACAATCAAGAAAGAACCATTTATAATAAAAATGAAGCAAGTGGAGAATAAATATATGAAGCATTGATCACTACCAAATTACTCAGGGTTTTATAAAGCTGACCTTTGACCTCAATTTTAGTTTCTCAAAGTCTGTATTAAAGCAAGGTTTTGGTAGCTGTGAACTTAAAGCTAATTAAAAATGAAATTACTTGTAGAAGTGAAGACATCTGGTTTTGCCATACAAAATGACAAGTAAGTTTTTAACACAGCAGAAAAGACTTGTCCCACGACTCACCTCCAGTTACTTTACAAACTTTTTACCTTTCCCTTTTTCTTTTTCTGTTAGTAGTTAACACTATGCTCTGCAGGTTTATCTCAATAAACTTTCTTCAACTAAATCCTGTAAAGGTATGCAGAAGGAGAGTCTGTGCTCCTTTCAGTTATATGGTCAAAGGAGTTATAAATAAGAACGTACAGAGACAGAAACCAGACTGAGAAGTTATAAGGAAGGTCTGTATACAAACAAACCTGCTCGGCCACACCAGCTGGTGAGTTATCAGGAGTCTTTCAGAAAACTTAGAAGTTTGCAAAGGATAAGGATGTAAAGTTGAGGATCCAGGATGCTGGGTGGGTCAGTGGGACTATGCCAGCCAAGGAGGAGATGTGCAGGGAAGAGGGAACAGGGAGGATCAAAGAGGTGGGGTGGGCAGACAAGGGTACAGAAGGCACAGTGTTGCCTGTGAGCTGTGGCTGCTCAGTGGCTTGTCCGGCAGAGCCCTGCACCTGATCACCCCAGTGTGTCCTGCCTCTTCTCAGCCACCTCTCTGCATGACCTCACTCCCTGTCCCAGGCACCTGGGTGCTGCAGGACTCAGTGCAGCTGCTGGCAGAGCAGCATGAGGAGCGGGGAGCAGCTGCTGGAGCCAGACCAGGCTGTGGGTGCCTCTGGCCGGAGGTGCTGGCTTCAGAGTGGGTGGGGCAGGGGGGNTGAGTGTTTGTCCCTCCCCCAAAACCTGCTCTGCATGGAGTGTGTGTGTGTGTGTGTGTGTGTATTCACTGGGAATCTTCAAGCTGATAGCAGCTGATGAGCAGGGCAGACTCAGTTCCAAGCTGAGGTGTCAGATGAGTGGACAGTCCATGCTGCGATTTAGGGGACCCGAGAGTGTGGCCTGCTTGTGGGATGAGTACCTGAATGCTGTGTAGTCAGCAATATCACACTTAACATCCCTTAATGCATAGTAGGAAAGTAGGAAAGAAAACATACGATCTATTTTATCTTTTTATGTAATATTAATTGTGTTAGAAAGCAACAAAAAGGCTGCTCTTAAAAGGAAAAGTGAGCTGAGACTAGAGCACAATATCAAGGCAGACATGAGCAGGTACCTCATCTACAGGGAGCCAGGATGCAGAGCAGCAGGTCCAGGTCAGAGACAGTGATGAAGGGCCAGAGACATTGATGAACATCAGAAAGAGTCCACTGATCAACCAGCACTTCGGTAACGATGAGACAGGTCTGAGCCCCAACCAGGAAGCCAAGCTGTTGGATCTGTGTCAGGGTCAGGACAGACAAATATAAGACCTGGCAGAGATGTGGCTGCTGCACAGTTGTGGTATGGGTGGCCAGCAGGGCACTGCAGTAAAGCTTCGGGTGAAAGTGGTTTCCAAGGCAAAAGAGGGACATGCTCTTGTTTCTACCTCTCCTCAACAGGTCTCTGAACAGCAAAGGAGGACCTGATTTTGGTCTTAGTCAGACCTCTTTAACTAACCCAGCTAAACTAGAAGGGGGATGTGCTCACATTGTGTTGGCCACTCAGCCAGATTTTCCAGACTTAAATATGCTGATGCACTGAACATTGTCAGACAAGGCTTGGTATCACATGGGGAGAAGACTCTTCACACCTTGGAGACAAAACTGGCAAAGGCTCTGAATACTTCCTGCATTGCATTTTCAAAGCTATCTCCATCACAATCTTTTGAGAACATAAATATTAGACCTGCTTTTGATGCAAAAAAGTCATGAACAGCTGGGTGCAATGTACATTAAAAACTGGGCATTGTAGTGCATTTGTCTTTGCCTTTAACTGTTGGTCAGGATGCTCGTTTCCCAGCAGCAGTTTTCTGACCCACCAGCACGCTGCTAACCTACCTTCTTCAAGCAGCATTTCCAGGAGGTAGGAAGGATTCAGTAAGTGCTCGGGGACGATAATATTGGACAGCTCCATTGCAGAAGTTGTCTTTTATCTCCACACCAAAAGCTATGAATGTGGTTTTTTCCTAAGCATGGGAGAAAGACAGTATAGCAGGGGCGAAGACCTGAACAAGGACTGGCATGGGCTCCTTGAGCACAGCAGTTCAAGGAGGCAAAAAACCACAGAAACAGCTTGTTAAGGTCACTCATAGTGACAGAAGCAGGAGATATTCGACTTGTTTTATGAGTTTACCACCTGATTTTTGAAATATTTATGGGTCCCACCTCACCTATAGAGTTTATAATTAATTATATATATTCCTATGCTTACATGTCTATTTGTATATATTCCACAAATATTTTCTACTTCCTGAAAAGGAAATTACAAACTCAGAAATCATCCTCAAAGGAGACCAAATATATCAACCAACCTTCAGGTGAACCCAGTTGAAAAAAAAGAATTAATTAATATAATTTGACACTGGCAACAAATGTATTTTTAACTCAAAGTAGTTGAAATGCCTATTGCCGTCTTAACTGCGGTGAGTACTGCAGTAGCATAAATGATGTGTTCTACTCACACAGAATCCCCTTCTTTCAGGGTGTTCAATGTAAATCTTATCATGAGAACACTTGCTTTTAACTTGCGAGTTTTATGTTCCTCTTCACCATGCCAGGAGTCCCTGTTCACCTACATTTTTATCTGAGGTTCATAGAAATGCAAAGGATTCTTATACCGTATCTATGATCTATCTATAATCACTATGATTATTTGTTTAAAGGTGATTTCTGGCACCAACAAGACTGAGATTTGCAAACTCAGAAAGGAAAAGAAGGATGAGAGTTTTCAGTCACATTTGAGCAGCCAGGGAAATCCCATCTCGCACACCTTTTCCATACAAGAGAGGATGAGGAACCAAAACTTGTAGGTTAGAACGCTATCCTCTGCCAACAAGAGGATTCAGTCTTACTGAAAGCTTTTCCATTGATTCCACTGGATGTCAGAGCAAAACACTGAATTAATAGATGCAGTATGTCGTCAGTGTCAATAAGAACCTGTCCCATTTACAGTATAGAGAAAATTCACTCATGGATATTAGGAAAGCAAAATTTCAGCCTATCCAGTCTCTTTCCTACTTCATCTTCTACTTTCCTAAATATGGTTGTTGTTTCACCAAGGTGGGTGGAAAAAGTCCTTTGAGGATACTATACTATATCTTCTTCATACATCTGCAAACGTGGGCTCCATGCCCTGCTTTGCCATAGTTTGTGTTCGCTTATTCACTAACAAGATAATAACATGAAAGAACATTTCCAGCTGTATCAGGAGAATAAATATGAAGCAATACAGAGAAGATTCACTTGCATGAAGTAACAGGAGTCATTTTGAAGAGAAGACAGAGGGTAAGTTCTACAGAAAGGAATTTTTTTTTTTTTTTGTTTCCCGTTAACTCTGGCACTTATTCCAGAAGTGCAGGAAATTATTTTTTCCCCCGCTAAGCCTTGTTAAATTTCTTGTGGCCCATAAGTAGTGAGATACCAGTTCATTTACTAGTGAAAACTGAATCTGCCCAAGCTACACAAGTTTTAATTTGACTGGTGCACATCAGAAATGCACTTAGATTTTCATTACAGTCTCCATTCACTGCTGCATGGGGAATGTGAAGTAGTTAACACAGGTCTGTGGATTCAATCAAGACCCAGAAAAGTAATGATGGTAACACACCAAGGGGGAATACCAGCATAAAAACTGTGCTTGCTTGCAAGTGATTTACAGTACAAAAGAAGACACTTAGTAATTCGTTCATCTTGAAGGATGTAGCCACTTCTAGCAAGAAACGCTTTGTTAAAATACCACGGTCTCATTTCTAATCTAAATTACCAGAAAAACCCAAACTCTAAATACAGATGACAGACATTTCAAAATACTTAGGGAAATTAGGCAATTATCTCTGTTTAGGACATCATGGTTTCACTCTTCAGCTTAAATGAATCCCATCTTGGTTTGAGAATAGCACATCAGAGCCCTCACGGGACAATTGCCACATCCTTGATGTCACTAATGGTAGATGTCTACTTGAATAGCTCCCATGTATTCTGCAGTCTCTTTCCTTGGACTGACTTGTATGTTTTCAGGTGAGAAGGTACCTCCAGCAATTTTGACACTGCTCCAGGGCTCCATCTGGCCTTGCTGGATCAATCCAGACAGGTAAGGCACAGACATGTTTCTCAATCTTTCTTTCTGAAGAAAGCCTT
>VZRQ01009262.1:142410-155589 GCA_013397975.1 Machaerirhynchus nigripectus | reverse complement strand
AAAAAAAAAAAGACTTATCTTTACAGAAAGAGATATCACTAGCTTAGAAAGATCCAAGAGCCTGGAAGACATAAACCTAGAACCAGCTACAAGAGAAGAAATAATTTCTTTATGTGTAAGAATAGTTCCAACTGCAGCTCAGCAGTTTGGTTAACCAGCCTTCCAAAGGTCACCATGAAGAAGTTAACTTCCGCATTTTACCAACAGAAAATAAACACTTCCCACCAGTCCGAGATCTGACATCTGCAGTGTTTCTTTGCAGCAACAGGACTTCATTCAGCTACACATCTGAGTGCTCAGCTCCAGCTCCATAAAAGCACTCTCAGAGAAGGTCAGCATACCATATATCAGAAAGGACAAGAAAGACATGGGCCACATCATGTCTAAGATAGTGCAGCTTCAGGAGGCTGAATCTTCAGCTGTAGCAGGAAGAGACTGTGCCTATGAATTATAAGCGAATACGTTGATCATGATGGAGGCTAGAAGCTGGTGATGACTCACTTTAAGAGGAAGGTCCTGCCCCACCTAAAGACTTGCAGCTGAAGAATGTATTCACTGTCCTCATTGCTGATGAGGAAGTGATGCCAAATTATCTTTACCTGAGTCTGAGCCTCTCGGGACCTCTAGAAGAAAGCAGTGAGTGGTAGTGGGAGTGGTAAGCGACTCTGCTATAGGTGATGAAGGTTCCCAAGCTGACTTTCCATTGAGGAAGGCTTGCTGCTTGATGGAAGCTCAGATTCAGGGTACCTAGGAGAAAACTAGAGCATATTGATAACAACTTCTTGATACAGGTATTTAAGAAACCAGCAAAGAAAGGTGTCCTGCTGAACCTGATTCTTATCAACAAGGAAGAATTGGTTGGGAATTTGTGAAAGGTAGGGACAGTCGTGGCTGGAGAGACAATGAGGTCGTGGGTTTCAGGATTCTAAGAGGAGAGAACAAAGTAAAAAGTAGAGCTAGCAACATGGATTTCAGGAGGGCAAATTTTAATTTCTTCAGGTATCTGTTTGGAAAAATCCCTAAAGATACAATTCTGGTGAGAAGAGGGATCCATAATAGCTGGTTTATATTCAAGGATCCACCCTAAAATTTTATAAAGAACCATCCTGTAAAGTAGGAAATCAAGGCAAGGCAGCAGGAGGCCTGCATGGATAAGGAAGGAGCACATGACTGAACTCAAACATAAAAAGGAGATATACAGGAGGTGGAAGTGGGTGCAGGTGAGGAGGAGCACAGAGATGCTCTCCGGTTGTGTGGGAGTGGTGCTAGGAAAGTTAAAACCCACCAGAATGAATCAAGTGAGGTACAACATGAAGACCTGTTACAAGTATACCAACATTAAAAAGTAAGACTACAGAAAATGTGTCTCCTCCACTAACTGGAAAGGGACCATGGCGACCAAGTTCATAGAAAAAGCTGAGGTATTCACTGACATCCTTGCCTCAATCATTACTTGTAAAACCAATATTCAGGAGCTTCAGGACCTTGAGAACAAAAATCTTGAGCGAGGAAGACACTCAGCAGAGGAGAAGCAGGTTAGGGAGCAGTTAAACTAGATCTGCAATCCTTTAGGCGTGACAGGACACACACACAAGTGCTGAGGAGCTGAACTGGGGCCACTGCAAGGCCACTCTTGATTATCTTGGAAAGGTCACAGAGAAAGGGTGAGGTTCCTGAAGTCTGGAAGAAAGCAAACGCTATTCTCATTTCAAGAATTGAAAGAAGGAGGAATCATGTAATCTCAAGAGGCCTCTTGCAATCTAAATACTTCTGTTACTGTCTGACGAGAGATGGCTAAAAACAGAGAACATATGTAGTAGGTTGAAATTTAGTTGATGGACAAGTTGTTAACCAACGGTGCTTCTGCAATTTTGCATATTTAAAAGTCACGCAGGCATGGGAATTTCTCCTTTTGTTCCTGCTCTTCCCTTGGGGTGGATGTCAGAGACTGAAATAGTTCATGCCTCAAACATTGATATAAAGTTTTAAAGAAGCTACAACCACAGAAACCTCCTTGAAGAACTTTGGACTGTAAAACAAACTACTGAGATTAGATAAAGGGAAAACCCATGCTTTCATCAGCTTCAGGCCTGGGGAGAAACAAACAAGTAAACAAAGAAAAGAATGTGAGCCAAATCCAGCAGCCGTGCTAAGATTTATCCCTGGCTGAATTTGGGGTGTGGGGAGAGCACAGCTCACAGAAGCTGGGTTTACACAGACTCCCCCCGGCTGAGGGGGGAGGAGGAGGTTTTGGGTGCATGGTGTAACCTCTGGTGAGAGGCAATAAACACCCACACTCCAATTACACAAACTGGCCCAGCTGTGGCACCCCCAACCCCACAGGCCACATCCATGGGACATTCACGGGACATCCACAGGACGTGAGAGGCTTTGCCCCACAGGACTGCCNTCTCTCTCTCTCTGATATCTACCATCAAATAAAACCCATATTATTGTCACTGGCATATGGTCTCATTTGCACCTTAATTCGGGCAGAGGAATTTCCAAAGAACCTTAATAACAACTGGATCATAACGGGGGGCAGGGAAATGGGCCCTAGGCTCCGTCTCCCGGAGCGGGCCCGGGCCCCCGCCTCCCCCAGCGCAGCGGCATGGGCCCCGGGTCGCTATGGGAGAACCATCCCAGAGCCACAGGCAGCTAAGAAACAGCCATCAGCTGCCGCACAGCTAAAACCACCCAGTACGGCTCTCTGAAATCTGCGCAGCCTCCTCCCTGCAGCCAGCACAGCTCATGCCAAATCGAAAAGAACACCATACTCAGCCAACGAGGCCACCTTTTCTTCCACGTCACAAGAAAGGAAAGAAAAGTAAGTCACGTGAGGGAGAAGAACATGGTGACTTCAAGGTCAGAGAGAAAGGGAAGTGAGGGTTCACATGGGACGAAGCTAAAAATGGTGGCGGGAAGAGAGGGTGGAGGAGCTTCCAGCACTGGAGCTTAATATGCTTCTTGCAAGCCGTGGTAAAAACTGTAATATTACAAACTGTTTTCTCTATAATTCGTTTAAAGTTCATGGGGGGATGGAAGATCTGTAAAGTTAAGAGAATGTCTATGCCCGGTTATATAGAAGCTGTAAAAGGCTTTTGGAGATTTTGAGGAAAAGAGCCTTTGTTTTCAGGCCAGAATAACTCATCCTTAAAAGACTAAAACCCTATGTTATTATGGCCCATGACTGGCAGTGTGAGAAGTCTGTAAGATTTTCATGGGAGAGATATTTTTCCACCTCAGCAGATTTCTTTTCTGGGCAGACTGTTGCTGGGGACAGTTTGAAAACCATGTTAAAGCAGAAGAAACTCTTTTTCCTTAAATATAAGAGCAACTTTTAAGAAATGCAGCAGTGATCAAGCCCCATGTTTTGTTTTTCTCTTGCGGGGGTTGGTGGGAAAGAGGGGGTGCTGGAAGAGAAGGGAGTTTGCTTTAATTTCTTATTATTTCTTTTTATTTTAAATTCTGTTAGTAATAAACCTCCCTTATAATGTAGTTGCTTAAGTGAGTGCCTGTTTTGCCTTGTAGTTTTCCCATGTTCCTCAATAATCTTTTTTTCCCCTTATGCAAATAATTAGATTTCGTGTGCTTGGCGCTCAGCTGTGTCAAACCACAACAACATACAAGTACTAGAAGGACTCAGTACTTTCTGTAGACTGCCAGGTACAATTGCTCAGAAACCTTCCTTCATCAGCTTTCAAATTTAATCTTCTCTTTTTCCATTTTCACCCTATGCCATTATTGTGTAACAGAAACCTGATGAGAATAACATCTGAAATTCCATTCCTAAAAGTTCTTACAGAGTTCCTGGTGAAAATAAACATTTTCATGAGATAAAATATTTTAAAATATACATTTGCATCTGAGAAACATCTCTAGAAACCGTATCCTATAAGGATTGAATTAGTGCTGCAGCTCTTATACATGTACATGCTAACTATATTTTCCATGCTTGAGCAAGGCTTGCTCCGCACAGACAGATCACTCTAAAGGCTTTTATGAGTGTGTATTTAAAGCTCTCCATTTGTATTTAAAGTTTTCCATTCTCACATGTAAACTACTTGATAGCCTTTTGTGAAAAAAATGTGATATACATATACTTGCCCAACAAATAAGGACATAAAAGAACGAAAATGCTTAAAATATTTAGATGAAAAATGTAGCACTACTGTCTTTGAATTGGTAGTGGTGTCAACCTAAACTAATTTAAATTGAACAAAAAAGAAAAAGACAGTCTTAAATATTGACTGTAACAAAATCAAGCCCAAGTAGTTTCAAATTCTAGCCACAGCCATTAATCATATTTCTCTTTCCTGAATCATGCATGAACACAAATAGAAGTGAGAAATGGAACACAAAAATGTTATCTCTCTAAATACATCTGTATGCCATAGAATATAACGTAGTTTAAAACTTATGCAAACCTAATGAATTATAATTTTGACTATTTCAAAGACAGCTGGTTTCCATGCAACAAATTTTTCCCACAAAAATCAGGGCCAAATAAAATGTTCTGATATAAAGAAAAAAAATTCCTAAGCTATCTTTCTCTTTAAAAACCCAGTCAAGATGTTTTGAGCAATTTTATGACAAATTCCACGATATCAGCTTGTAATTAGGCGTTGAAGTGAGCCAGAAATGTTATTTTGGCCAAAAGAGAGAGGAAAACACATTAAAAAATGAGGTGTTTGTTGCACCATACCTAACTGTCCACAGTTGTTGACTGTGTTAAAATATTAGCTATTGTACTTTCAAAACAGTAGGAAGATCATAAAATTTTTGTACTTGTTTTCAAAGATCTTTTCACAAAGTTGTCTTAGAAGTAGTGTCTCCTGAATGGCTGTAAATGTGGAGATTCTAACCAACCAAATGCCTCTTTTTTTTTTTTAATCTTAACTCAAACAGAAAGGTTTTAATTCCTAAGAATAGAATGTATGTGAAGAGGAAATAGAGAGAAAGCAAACTTCTCAGCAAGTGCATAAAAGCTTGTCAATTTTGCTTGATGCAGGCAAGAACATCTCCCCCAAGCCAGCCTTGTCTCCGCACCAAGCAGGGGTGTGAGGATTCCAGGTGTGCAGGCATCATAAAACCTATGGCAGGGTTGTGTGCACTAAAGGAAGCTCATTGTGCCTGGGATGTACAACCTGAGATTTGAGACAGAAACCATGTTCGATGGATCAAGTATTTACTGGGTTCATTCATTCAGTTGTGGCTGAAGTTAAAAAAAAAAATGTAATAGGAAAGCTGACAAGATCTTAATTAGAACAGCAGGTATAGGTACTACAGCGATAAATCACATCCCTGCTCCATTTCAAAGACAGGAGGAGATTTGGCTTTACCTACATTTTCTATTAGTCTTTTCTATTATTTTCTATTTCTATTAGTGCCTGAGTGTTTCTTGATAATAACAATGGCAAAACAGCGTCCACATCATCTGAAACAGCAACCAGTGACTGTCTCTACATTAGCTGGAGTCCTGCAAAGGCCCTAGTTTATTGCATTTATTTTCTATAAATGAAGGCTGTATTTTCTGTGGTTTTTTCTGTATTTTCTGTATTTTCTGTGGCCTTTATAGGCTTAGTCTCCTTTTTTGTCTCTAAAAGCGAAGAGACACCATTGTTCCTCAAGCATGGAAGGGAATTGAAATGAAAGAAATAAAAAATATGGGCCATTTCTGGAATCTGGGGGCTAAGGGCTGTGCACTAAGTGTCACACGGCACTAGTCCTCCTTCAAAATCTGACTGTCTAAATGGGATAGAACTGGCAACCAGAGCTGAAGTCCAGGCTACAAAAGGGTTGCTCAGAAGAGTTCCCTAAAATAGCTTCCTCTGCTTGATTCTTCTTTCAAGAAGCCTTCTTTGCATTGCTCTGATGGCATTGCTAATTTAACACAGAGATGTTTTTTCATAACAGGTGTGTGTCACAGCCATGTTAAGAGATTACTAAAACTGAGCTGGATACTTGACCTGGCAAAAAAACCAGCAGAGAGACTCTATCATCACCCCATACAGACCAATTAACACCAGGACAAGGTCTACAGAGCACAAAAATCCACACCTGGGTTTTGGCAAAAAGGAGTCAGTGCTGCCTCCAGGGAGAAAAGGAAGGTTTTGCTCTGACAATCAGACCCATATGCCCACACTCATAATTTTATGACTATTCAATTTCCAAAATTCTTCCACAGGGAAAGGCCAGTTGAAAGGTTGACACAAAGTTGGGATTCCAGATACCACTTCTGAGCTGCTCTTGTCCTTTCTCAGAAACAACTCACAGCTTCGATATATCTAAAATCTGTCATGAGTTCAAATAATTCAGAAATCATATGAGTTGAAACACTAAGGATTCATTGTTTGTAGATTTTCTTTCCTGAGACTGGCAACCCACTTAAAATATTGGAGTTTATTTTATCCAGAAATGCTTATTTAATAAAGTTTAAGTGGTGATTTCATCCCAGGTGAAATATGGAATCAGATGAGAGCTTTCCCATGTCTTGAATTTAATTTAAAATACTGGCCAAAGCATACTGAGTCATTTTATCTTAATAATATTGTCTCCTCTTGCTTAAAATTGGAGACTATTTTGCCTACAGCTACGAAAGTGAAAATTAACAACAATTTATCTGTAAATTACAGAAAGCACCAAGTCCTACTTGTATGGCAGTTTTCTAGACACCAAACAAGTGTTTCCCAAGCCTCCTCCTAGGCCAAGCTTACTATCTCTCATGTACAGTAGAGAGGTCTCATCACAGAGAGACTGAGTTTGGAACAGAGGTGCTTCTGTGTGAGAAAAATCCCTCCTGCCCTGTCCCTTGTTCAGTTGTCTACTCACCCTTCCTTTTGTGACAGATCACAGTTGTCAGCTGTGACTCCGTGCAGATCACTCCCTCAGCTGCATGCAGCCACTGCACAACCATGTGTTTTGGAGTTTCTTTGAGCTGCTTACACTCACAGACCTTCTTCTTAGCCAGTTTCTTCACAAATCTCTACCTTCCTGTTGTTCCTGTAGAAGGGGTCATCAGGAAGACCAAACACATGACTTTATGGCCTCTTTTCCTTCCACAAGGCAGAGAACTGAAGAACAAGTTGGGAGGTTGAGGCTGGCAGAAAGTTAAGATGTCTAGTAGGCTGAGTGACATGCAGCAGAATGACAGAGATATCTCATTGTACGCAGCTAAGAATGGTGGTTCTTCAGAAAATCACACTATCTCCTCTGCTTTCCATCTGGAACCTTCAGGCTTTTCTAAATATGACTAGAAACACCAATAGAGGAGTTTATGAACATGTGCTCATAATAACTAGGAAGTACTGGCACTCTGAAAATCTCTGGAAGACGATTTTGTCATGCAGATAAAATCCAGATCAATATTGGAAATCTTCTAACTGAGTATTTCTATTTCTTTTTGTGGCAGGTTAGCCTTGGCCGATTGCCAGACTCCCATTCAGCCAGTCTCTCACACTGCCTCCTTAACAAGACAGGGGGAAAATTTAGATGAAAAAAACTCCCGAGTTAAAATAAAGAGAGGGAGATCACGTAACGATTACCACCATGGGCAAAACAGACTCAACTTGGAGAAAACAGTAAAATTTCTTGCTGATTAAAAATAGCGCATGATGGTGAGAAACAAAGACAAAACTAAAACATTCTTCCCTATCTTATCTCTTCTTCTCATGATCAAGTTCTCTCCTTCACTCTCAATTTCCCCCCCCACCTTGAAAATGGCACAGAGCGGGGGTTACAATCAGTCCATGACAGATCCTCTCTGCTGCTTTCTCCTACTCACACTTTTCCCCTGCTTCAGTATGGAGTCCCTCCCCACAAGATATAGTCCTTCATGAACTGCTCCTGTGTGGGTTCCCCACAGGCTCCAGAAAACCTGTTCCTGACAGAAAACCTGTTCCTGCGTGGGCTCCTCCCCATGGGCTGCAGCTCCTGCCAAGATTCTGCTGTGACGTGAGCTCTTCACGGCTCAAGGTTCTTTCAGGATATCTCCACCTGCTGCAGTATGAAGGTTCTCAATGGGCTTCACTGTGGGTACCTGATCCACTGTGGTCCTCCACAGATACCCTTCTCTGCTCTAATGCCCTTCCTCCTTCTCTCCCTTCAGTGTTTACAGGGCTGTTTCTTGCATATTTTCCCAACTCTTCTCTCTCAAAACTGCTGTGCAGCGTTTTCTGCCCTTTCCTAACTGCCTTCCCAAAGATGTCCTTGTTCAGCTGTGGGGCTCAGCTGTGGGACTTGGCTCTGCTCTGCAGTGAGTCTGGCACACAGCAGCCCCAAGCTTCCTCGCAGATGCCACCCCTGCAGCCTCTCCCATCCACTCACTTGCAAAATGTGGGCACGTGAACCCAACACACATTTCTAACGCTTTCTTCCTGTCACACCAAGCTAGCACAGGAAGAGGGAGAAAACTCTTCTTTCTCTTTTCCCTTGCCGTAAATTCCTTGTGACAAATGAGTTAACAGAATAAACCAGGAAAATATCCATTCATAGCCACATGTATTTCATTTAAAAATGCAAATAAGTATAATGAAAACTTTTCTATATAACCTTATTTCTAAATAAGAAAGAAAAGCTCTCTGTGATTTTTTTCCCTGCTGTATTTCAAAGTAAGCAGCAAACTCAGGATTCCTTTACTTCTTGGAGCTGGGAAATTGGGACTAGGACTTTATGCATCTGGTGGATTGTTCAAGGATACCTGCACAATTTCTGTTTCAATGAAATGGCAAAGTGGGTAGAGGAACCTTTGAGGCTATGGGAATGTGGCCCAGATAAAGCAGGTGATATTCCATTAAAGGTTTTTGTCAGCATGAAACAGCTTTTAGTATGTGTTCATGTAACTTCTAGCGGGAGAAACTTGTTCCTTTGGGTTGATGAGACTGAGTTCCACCCTTCATGATCAGTAAGGGAGTTTGTTTTCTTTTTTAAGGTTACGATATATAAACAGCTTGCTGCTAGGAAAGGGTTCCTTACTGAGAAGCTAGGGAGCCACTGGAATGTGTTCCCCAGGAGAGTGTTCAGAGTTCAAGGAGCATCCAGACAATCCTCTTAGTGATGACATGGTTTGGTTTTAGGACTTGTGAGGAGCCAGAAGTTGGACTCAATGTTTCTTATGTGTCTCTTCCAAAATGAGATATTTTATGACTCTCTAAGTTAGGCCAGAAGTTCCACCTGTGTTGTTTATTTTATTTGTAAAAGCCCCAGATCTTCATTAAGAGAAAAATCTCTCTACATGAGCATGTACTTTGTCTGAGTTTGTCTCAGGCTTCATCTCTGCACAGGCAGGGAATTGCTGCCTTCTAATTTTAATATTGGAGATAGGTGGCATCCGTATGGTGGATCTACCAGTGTCTGCAGAGGTTGCACTGTAAAGTGCTGGAGGTGAAAAGTATGTGTGGAGGCTTCATACCAGTTGGGAATCCACCGGATACTCTGAAAACAGTCTAAGACAGGCAGGAAATGTGACCTGGAGAATTAGACCAGAGAGATGTTACTTCAGGTCAGGGCTGGCAAGACAAAGAAATCGAGAAGTTTGCAGAGATCACTGAGGGCCAAGGAAGTGATCTTATGCATACAGATGTACAAACACTAACTCACAAATATAACTGGTTTTCAAATTAAATTTCATTACTTTTAATACCTAGTATCAGAGATAGCAGTATAAAAAGTTCCGCAAGCCACTGTACAAGAAAGAAGGCAGAATATATTTTTACATCCCTATCTGGAAGCATAAAAGCCAACTAAAAGTTAGCACAGGAAAAGAAAGTGTTATAAAGGGCATTTTCCAACTGAAACCAGACCATGCAGACTCTGTTAGAATTACCATCAGTGCTGATCAGGGAAACACAAAGAGTCAAACATCCTTTCCAAGCAACCCACCCAATGGACCCCTTCATTTGTCAAAGCCGCTCTCATTATGGTGAGTTGTGGTGTTACCCATCTGTAGCCCATCAGAGATGGGCAAGAAAGCACGTAGGGAGTACTGGATTTGTCTGTGATGGAGTTAATTTTCCTTATAGGAGCTCATGTTGTGCTATGTTTTAGAATTCAAAAAAAGTGTTGGTAAGATAAGAGTGTTTTAGTTATTGCTGAGCAGCGCTTGAGAAGTGTTGTGATCTTTTCCCCCCCCATCTCCTCAGGCTGGTCTATGATCTCAGGAATTCTTGTTAAGCCTTGGTCCTAATTAATGGCTGCCAGATAGTTAAGCTCCCCTCAAGCATATCAATAACACTGCCTGTTCCCCAGAACTTCTGTTGCTAACAAACTTCTGTTTTCTAATGAATAGCCTTGGAAACTTATTTTTGTCTGAATCACAACTGGAGCAAAATAATGTTATCGTTACTGGACTTCTGAGGAAAATTACTGACCTGGAATGAGTCCAGGATGGAAACTGATGGAAGACTAAAGCCAAGTGTCTCACAACCCTGTGAACAGGGATCCCAGGGGAGGCTCTTTAAGGTCCCTTGGCCCCAGTGGCTGTGCCAGCATCTCCCTTGGAACAGGATGTGCCTCGGTGTTCATCAACCCACAGGTTTGAGAACTCAAAGGAGCTTCATCAGAAACTGACCGTGGGGCCCGGCCTGGGACCCCCTCCTCGAGGCTCAGACCTTTGCCCACTGAGAGGTGCAGAGGCATCCAGTGAGGGAACTTCACAGAACTCAGGGGGAGCTTGTAACAGGTGCTTTGTACGGACGCACACACACAGAGATATTTGAACAAATACATGTCTGCGTCTGTGTGTGTGTGAAAACTGACTTGATAAAGAATACTTTATAGCAAGTGTAGCACCAATGTTGCCATCTTAGATTCAAAATTAAGTTACTTTAGTTGTGGTTATAAGAAATCTTACGGAATCATTCTATAAGAGTTAAATTAGTCAAAGATTAAGTGCTGCCAAATCCTTTAGACATAAAGCACTGAGCAATTCCAAGGGTAAGTTTGGCAAGGGGTCCATTGTGAACCTTGTGACTCAGTGGGAGGCTCTCCCTTCCCCCTCTGCACCTTTACATTCCCCATCCTCACCCTCTTGCATCCCCAGTCTCTGCTGTATATCATTCCAGGCTGACTCCAATACAGTTCTCCTTTGTGTGCTTTATCTGTGCAGTAATAGAAGGAACCTTGCCATAGAACTTTGTCATGCTTTCAAAAATTTGTAATAAAATTGCTTTTACTGATGCCTTTGATAGAGTTTCTTCAAGCAATCTTAACCACCCATTCACAACAACCTTCACGGCCTTTTCTGTTCACCATGCCACCCCACAAGAGAGCAGGTTGGGAGTGCACAAGAAGTTTGAAGGCGATACGTGTGGTACAGCTGATCCCAGTGGCCAAAGGGATATTCCATACCCTATGGCACCACATACAGCAAAAAAAAAAATGGAGGAGAAAGAAGGAGGAAGTGGTTAATTTCAGAGTTTTGGCATTTGTCACCCCAATTAGCTGTTACAAATGCTAAAGACCTGCTTTTCTCGAAATGGCTGAGTAACTGCTGGTGGGAAGTAGTGAAAGAATTTCTTATTTTGCTTTGCTTGATCATGCAACTTGTGCTTTTCCTATTAAACTGTCTTTAACTCAACCCATGAGTTTTATCACTTTTATTCTTTGGATTCTCTTTCCCATCCTACTGGGGACAGAGTGAGCAAGCAAGAAGTTGTGGGGGTTAATCCACAAGATTTTAACAAGATATTGAACAGCTTGCTTCTGGTACAGAAACGGACTCTCTCAATTACCATTGCTTTCACGCATGCCATAGTGAACATCCAGGAAGATAGCTGGACTGCACTGGAGCAGCTGTCTATGGGCAGTAGGACACTGTAGGCAACTGGGGAGGAGTGTCTGTATTCCTAAGAGGTGTGACAGAAGTCAAAAGCCTCACTTGCCCACTTCTCCATTCCCAGTATCCACACTACTCCCTCAATTCCCATGCTTACACTCTCCAATACCTTGCATTACACAGGTTGCTACAAGGAGAGAGACTTCAGCCTTGTCCCCTTCTGCTGACAACGACAAACTGTTCTGCTTCCCTGCTCACCTCCAACTCACCACGCACAGTAAGAGGCTCAAGTCATCTTCAAGTGAAGCTTTTAAGTTTAGCATTTACCAATCAGGTGTTTGTTGGTCACAACAAACCAATTTACAATGGCATTAACACCACTGCAATGAGAAAGAACCTGACACAGGCAATTCCTTCTCTATGCAGCACTCTGTAGAAATGCTACATTTCTAAATGCAATGTTTTGTCTCTGACAGATTTATCCGTGTGTATGCTTCTATTGTGTTATTGGATAGACAGAGCTGGACACAGCAGTGTTTCCTGCTTCATTCTGTCATGTCACACAAAGACACAAAGTAGTATTCAAAACATTTTCTTATAAATAAGGACTACTCCCTTCTTCCCCGTCATAAACAACTGCAGTGCATTTTGCCAGCATCCTGCTTAGAATGAACAGATCAAGTTTCAAGGAGCATCATTCACCAGACATTCTTTCCCACAGACAGAGATGCTCAATGGCTCTTCAAAGCAGTTCATCCCTGTGGAAGAAGGACTGTGAGGAGACGGTCTCGTGTTTCAGAACACGTTCCAGATTAGAGTCTGGCTTCATAGAATCATAGAATGGTTTGGGTTCAAAGGGGACCTTGAAGATCATCTAGTTACAACCCCCCTGCTGGGACACCTTAAACTAAACCGGGTCACTCAGAGCCCCATCCAAGCCAGCCTTGAACATCTCCAGGGGTGGGACATCCACAGCTTCCCTGGACAATGTGTTCCAGTGCTTCAGCACCCTCACAGTAAAGAATTTCTTCCTAATACCTAATTTAACTTACCCTCTTACAGTTTGAAGCCATTCCCCCTTGTCCTGTCACTACATGGCTTTGTAAATAGTCCCTCTCCATCTTTTTTCTAAGTTCTCTTCAGGTACTTAAGGGTCACTGTAAGGTCACCCCAAACCTTCTCTTTTCCAGACTGAACAATCCCAGTTCTCTCAGCCTTTCTTTGTATAAGAAGTGCTCCATCCCTCTGATCATCTTGGTGCCACTCCTCTGGACTAAGTCCAGCAGGTCCATGTCCTTTCTGTGTTGGGACCCTGTGGTAATGGTTTTTTCCAAGCGACCTCTCTATCCCTGCTGGTTGGACCCTGGGTCCCTCCTCCCTCTCCACACGTCCATCTCCGTGGTCCT